>JAYMFT010312813.1:0-10098 GCA_038088735.1 Panulirus argus | reverse complement strand
CCAACACGTCGAAGCTTTGGAACTCTCTCCCTTCCCATGTCTTTCCCAATAACTATGACCTGGCTCATTTGAAGAGGGATGTTTTTCACTTTCTCAAAAATTTGTAAATACTTTCCCCGTCTGTTTTTCCCCCTTTCTCAATTCGCTCTATATCTGAGTTAGGGCCCGGCCTTGATGTGGACTTCTGTCCGTGATTGGAGCCTTCAACATAAAAAAAAAGTCAACTGGGTGGGGGCTGACCACAGGATGTGGGATGGAAGAGAGCCAGAGGGCCCTTTGGCTACTGTAAAGTCCAGTTTGCACTGAAACAAAGCAGCCATGCAGGATTTTGCTTTAGTGAACTTGGGCATCATTGACCAACTAAAGGACGTGACAAGAGGGACGTCAGAGTCGAGACGCCCATAATACAAAGAAGCTCATCACTTCTTTGACTTGAAAATCGCCGTTTTCACAAAGTTACCACTCTTCACAGCATTGCCACTAGCCGATGACGATGGGATTGTGGACCATGCTGTAAATGGATGGGATGCCGAGCCACATTATCTGAAGTACGGCTTTCAGTTGGAATGATCAAGTCATTACCATGAACAAGAAATCAGAAATACGGATTGGTTCTGTATCCGAAGGACTCGATTTCCAGCTTCTGTTCAAACGCCTGACCACAGCTGGTGTAGTAAACATTCAGTTAGTACCTACGTAGCTACCGATAAACCTGCACTGGCCAGTGCTACGTGAAAGCATATGCCTCACGTTTAATAAAACCTGCCTGAACGGTGTTATGTTCATACTCGAGTGTGGTTTCCTTTTAGTGTCCCTTAGGAGACTGAGGACACATGGGAAGGAATACTGACCTATCCAACTCGACGAGTAATGGACAACCATGGCTGGCCTTGCTACCATCCTACTGTGAAGCGTATGAAACGGACCCTACAAGTAAGGACGAAGCTAAGGTTAGACGAAATAGAAGTGATGCAGGTCCCAAATTGCATTTATCCTGAAACATTGCGCGCAACACTAGAGAGAGACAAGGTTTTCAAGAAAAGAACCAACATGCATTTCATCAATATGCTTATCTTTACGCTAGAGCAAGAGTACTGCGTTGTGCTTTATACCAGATCAGAAACGGATGCCTCGATTATCCACACAGCTATCGGGTCGGGAAATCATCAAAACACAGTGGTGTTCGGAGATAAAACTGACCTCCTCATTATACCATCAGACACACAGTATTCGTTTGAAAATACGCTACCGACCCGACACGATGCTGGTGTGTTAAAGCAGCTTTAGCAGTCACTTGACACGGATGTGTGGGACAACTCTACGTGCTTGTTTGGCACTGGCAAGCCTGTCACCCTGAGGAGGGCAATATCCAGTCAGAACTTCCAGCAGTGAACTACCGCGTTCAGTTGCCTCGCCGCAAGGCGGAACCACATCATCAAATTTGGTGAAAAAGCTTCCGTCTACATGTGTGTCGCGGTGAGCCGGGTGAGACGCTGGACGGACACCCTTCGATTACGACTCTTCCCCCTAAAGGAGGTGGTCCTCAAGCACAGTCTGCGTGCAGCCTCTTAACCTGCCACCAACAACTGCCGCTTCCCAATACCACGGCCTTCGCGTCTATCAGCAGATGCAGCAGTGGTCTGGATTGGATTTGACAGAGGAAGAGTGGGAATGGATGATCCAGGACAACATGATGATTCCATTCTCCACTGGGTTACAGCCAGTCCCCTCAAACCTCCTTCAGAACATTATCTGCTACCACAAATGTGGCTGTGACACGCGGGGATGTGGATGCAAAAAGCTTGGTCTGGCCTAAATTCTTGCGTGCGTGAAATGCAAAGACATTCAATTCAAAGTAGCATTTTTCTTATCCTGACACTGAAAGCGGAACCTATATCGAATGCTAGGAGTTAACAATTAGAGACGACATGATGTTTTATTACCGATATACTCTTTAATGATTCCCAGTCACATGTGCGTTGCATGATGGTAATTGATACACGTACAAAAAATTCCTATGCTAATGAGTGCAATTCTTCATACTATTATGTACAAGCACTCGTGTTTATAGTAATGACTTCAATATATTATTGCATTCAATTAAAGGTACACAATTTCTAATATATTATTAGTCTAATATGCCTATTCTTTATTAATGTTCATCATGCTATCAATTGTTTCGCCAAATGATCAAATACAAGCAGGAATGAGTTGCTCCTGATGAAGGAAACTAGCATATAAGTGAAGCTGCAGGATCTTACGTTTCTCTAACCCTTAAAATGTATAACGGCTTTTGTTGACCAATATATTCAATCTAGACAAGATTTAACAATACTCCACTGTTTGTATATTGCTGGACTCTTGATTTGATACTTCATGATGAAATTGGTGCAGGATGATACTTGTTTCATTATCATATAAATCTGTGGTGGGCACATCACCAGACAGACTGGCTCAGCAATAAATTAATGGTGAGGAATAGTGCAGTCAAAGACATACTGGATTCTTTTATCAATTTTGGCATTTCTAAGTACTATTACTATTATCATTATTATTATAAGCATCACTATTATAATTAATATTATCATTATTATTATTATTATTATCATTATTATTATTATTATTATCATTATTATTATTATTATTATTATCATCACTATTGTTATCATTATTATTATTATTATTATTATTATTATTATTATTATCATTATTATCATCATCATTATCATTATCATCATCATCATTACATTATCATTAATAATAATAATAATAATAATAATAATGATTATATCTATTATCATCATTTTTTATTATAATTACAATTACTACCATTTCATACTAGTTTGTCTTTTTCTGAGTAACAAGGTAGCGCCAGTAACAGACGAAGAATGGCCTTATTTGTTCACATCCACTATTTACAGCCAATCCCCACACCTTTCCTTGAACGCTTCATATGATCTGTTTCAGTCCCCTGACAGTACGTCGCCCCATGTATAACAGGTCGCTCCAATTCGCACTATCTCATGCATGCCTCACATCCTCCTTCATGTTCAGGCTCCGATCACTCGATGCATCTTTCGCTCCATCCGTCCACTTTCAATTCGGTCTCCACCTTCTCCTTGTCCCCTCCACTTCTGACAGGTATAGCCTCTTATTCATCCTCTCTTCACTCACCATCTCCAATTCAGCGTACCCTCTTCAGCTTTCTATAACGTACTCGCATTACACCTCTTTCTTACCTTATTTCCTACTCGATCAACTCGCCTAAAGCCATAAAATGTCCTCAAGTATTTTGTTTCGAAAACATCCACACTCCAGTATTGTTTCATCCACGGGCGAAGCCTCGCATGAACGCCATCGGGACTACAATGCAATCATATATTCCCATCTTTGTCCTCTCAGAGGGCGACCCGTCGCTCCACACAGTCCTCAATGCATCCAGGACCTCAGCCCCCTCACCCAACCTAAGACTTACGTCAACTTCTGTGATTCCATCCGCTGCTATGTCCACTCCCAGGTTTCTAAAACCCACTTCCCCCAAGGTTTCTCCATTCATATTAATACTTTATTCGACGTAACTTTCTCCCCTGCTTAATTTTATAGCCTTGCTTTTATTCATATTTACTTTCAACTCTCCTGTCACACACTTTCCCAAACTCAGACACCATCTTCTGCAGTTCTCACTCGAATCTGTCTCCGGAACCGTGTCATCAACAAATAGCAACTGACGTACCTCCCAGGTTCCCTGGCCCCCAAACTAACCGCAAACCTGCTCTTTTCTCAGACTTTTTCATTTACCTTCTTCATAACACCGTCCATAAACAGATTAAACATCCATGGTGACATCACAAACCCCCGACGCAGATCCACCTACTCTTGGAACCACTCACCTCCTATTTCTCTACTAAGACATACGTCTTACTATCTTAGTAAAAACTCCTCATCGCTTGTAGTAGCTTTCCCCCTACAACTTATATTCGTAACAACTTCCACAAAGTATCTCTATCAGCCGTAACCTACGCTTAATCTAGACCCATAGATGCCACATACAGCTACTCGTCTTTCTCTATTTCTTATACACATCCTTCAAAGCAAACACCTGATCCACACATTCCCTACCACTCCTGAAACCAAAGTCTAATGCTCTGTGCATGCCACCACCCTCTCAATCACCACTCTCCCATACAACTTACCTCGTATACTCTGCAACCTTATACCTCTAATTTGAACGCTCACTTTTGTTCCCCTTGCTTTTAAACAGTGACACTAGGCAGCATGCCATTAATACTCATGCACCTCATCTTGAGTCTTACATACATTAAAAATCTCAACAAATCAATCAACACAATAACCCCCTTTCTTGAGAAATCCAACTGTAGTCCCATGCGCTGCAGTTGCTTTGCCACGCTTCATCTTATGCATAGCTTTCACCTTTTTTTTTTTCACCAAGTCACTTTCCATGACTCTCACTTCGCGTATTTCTACGTCCCAGACATCCTACATCCGCCATCCTATTATATAATAATTCAACAACTTTTCAAAATACTCTCCCCATCTACTCTTCACCTCCTCTCTGCCCATTACCACTTCTTCGTCTTTTCATTTTATTGACACTCCCATTTGTTTTTCTATTCTCATTTATTCACCTGCTTCCAAAATATTATCTTGATCTCCCTGAAGTTTGCCCATACTCTCTCACAGCAACCCTCATCTGCCCTTCCTTTTGTAAATCTCCCAATCCCTCTCACTCCTTCCCTGTTGGTACCTCCCATTCACTTTTCTTTTCACTTTCTCTCACAGCTTGATTTCTTCATCCCACCACTCACTATCCGTTTTCATATGTTTACATCTCACCTTCCTCACACTACAAACTTCTCTCGTACATGTAAGCACTGTATCCCTAAATACCTCCCACTAAGCCAACCCCCTTACGTTTACTCTCAGCTTTAGCCATTCTTCTCCCAATCTCTACTGATACCTCCTCACACAAATCACCTTTCCAAGCTCTCTCACTTCCACCACATTCTTCCCATCCAAATAATTTCCTCTTTTTCTAGAGCCTCTATAAACTTTCCCCCACGCCTCACCACGAAGTGATCAGTCATCCTGTCAACTACCCCTCTCAGCACATTAACATCCAAAAGTCTCTCTTTAGCACACCCGTGAATTAAGACATATTCTAGAAATTCTCGCCTACCATTCCTCCCACTCACACACGAATATCTATTTATGCCTCCTTTCTTAAACCACGTATTTCCAATCATCAATCCTCATTCATCACACAGGTCCACAAGCTCCTCACTATTCCTATTCACACTGGCTGGTGGTACCCCGCGCCCTCCTGTTACACCCTCCGCTGCAACACCAGCCATTCTTGCGTTCAAGTCACCAGTCATCATCACTCGATCCCTCGCATCAAAATTTCTGACACACTCACTTAGCTCTCCTAAAACACTCTTCCCCCACGGCCTTGAAAATAGATCATTTTGTGTTCACCAAACTCTTCTTGACTGTACCCTCATCTTCACTGCAAAGGCCGTCATCACTAAACCGTCGACTGCATCATCATTCCTACAAGATCACTATACCCTCGATAACACTGACTTTCGACCTGACAGTTAATGGGTGAGGTCAAAGATCAAATTTCTCCACAAACAGAGAGACAGCCACACCGCACCGTTATAAGTTACAATAATAATAATAATAATAGCATTATCATTATTATTATTATTATTTTCATACATATTCGCTATTTCCCGCGTTAGCGTGTAGCGTTAAGACAAACGATTGAGCCTTAAAAGGAAAATCTTCACTTGGCCCCCTTCCCTGTTCCTTCTTTTGGAAAAGTAAAAACAGGAGGGGAGGATTTCCAGCTCCCCGCTCCCTCCCCTTTTAGTCGCCTTTTACGACACGAAGGGAATACGTGGGAAGTATTCTTTCTCCCCTACTATTATCATTATCATTATCATCATCATTAATATTATACACATACAGCAAATACTCGCAAACTTCAAGGAGCTGCGTTTGGTAGAGCGTCGTATTGTATGAGGAGGGAACACAGTCTCCTAGCACACATCTGATACATCAAGAACGTTTCGTCCAGGGGTACCAATGAACCTGACCCTATCCATTATGTGTGGCTTTCCAGATAATGTGAAGAAGATTAAGTTTTAAACGAACGATCACGGAGGGGAACATGCTGATACTGTACTATTATTTCTTTTCATTCACTTCTCTCTTTTCATGGATACGGTGGTAAGTAGCGTAGACGTGAAAAACTACCTAAATGGATATGAGAATCAAGGCATTGGAATCATGAGAAATAAGGATTGTCAAGCGTGGAGATGTACATAGCTAATGAGAGAACAGGTGGATGGAGCATGAGAGTTTTAGACACTAAAACTTTGAACTTAAGGAAAATATCTGTTGATCAACTCGAGAGATCTTGCCGAAGAAAATAAGTAAATCATCGGCAAATAGAAATTACGAGGAATTGTTCCGTTAGCAGAGCGTACGTACTTCTATGGGAACTCCAGAACTGCCAATTAGGTTGCCCTGAAAAGAAGAGGTTCTAGAATCTCGAGCTAAGGAGACTTCTTCTGTCGGCAGAATAATGACGAGATGTGGGAGAAGTGAGACAGCGGCAAAGAAAATATCTGGAGGCTCAGTGTGGCGTGCAATCGAAAATTACTTAAGTGCTGAGGCGTGTGATGGGAAATTAGCATGTTTATTGCACTGCTTCTGGTCAAATGATAACATAAATAATATTTGAAAGAACTGTAGATGAAACTCGAGTGATGGCAGAACTCCTAGATGAAACACAACTGAAATAATTAGTGTTCAGAAAAATGATTCATTAAAAGAACTTGGAAATCACGAGAAGGAATTAAATGGTCCATGCCTGTGTCACAGTCTTTTCTGAACGCTTCTTTGTGAGGAGCGTGGGTAGGGCCATGTATCTAGCTAGAAGTGACATATTTAAAAGAATGTGGATAAGTAAAGATGGATCTCGAACGAAAAGCCTCAAGAAAATCGGGTAATTGTCTTTGGAGATCTATATTCCATACAAAATATGGTGGTCGAGAAGGGGCTGTTTCTACATGGAATGAAGGAATGCTAGAGTTAAGTAAGAAAGTGAGTAAAGAATGTTTTTCACACTAAGATTAGTAACGACAAAAGCACATGGCATAATTTACTCAGCTCGCGAGGTCGTAAGCAAAGTTAGGGGAATCTCTATTAGACGTGGGATGCAAAGTTCCAAAATTATAAAGAAAGAATTTTGTTCCCATCCCACACCAACGCACCTGTTGCACGCCTCGTGAACCCTAAATTTCCAAACTTTGGTGTCATATGGCTCAAGATTTTCTCTCAACTATCGTCATTTTTTCTCTGCTTCACCTAACTCGGCAAATTTTTGGATATTCTTCGACTATAAATTCATGCAACGAAGTCATAACACACTCATGTCCTCAACATAACAGCCTTTAACATGGGAACGCACACGTACAAAAAATTACTGTTCTTCCACACAGACGGTGTGTGTGTGTGTGTGTGTGTGTGTCGGGGAAGGGGAATAGCGAAGCCCACGCATCCACCAGACTTAATGATCTGAACCAATTGATCAACTCTACTGAAGGTCACCAACACGTTCCCTAACCCTCGGAAAATGACTTTCACTCCAGAAATCTCCATAAAGCCACAGTTTCACTCTAGCTGGTTCATCTGATGAACTCTCTTGGACACGTGTCTCTCCGAAAGCTGGTATTTGTCTTCACAAAGGGGTTACTCCCTCAGGAAAAGACCTTTCTCAATTCCATCAGTTTCTCCCTCCATCCACGTTGCGTACACCTTCCTGTTTGAGCATTCATTTTCAAATCATCATTACCATGGGAAATATCTGAGCCTACTGAACAACCCACTTTAGTCCTTCTCTTACTTCGTAATACTTTCATCTCTCCTAGTCGCTGGAGTACAATACGCCTTCTTCCAGCATGCTATAGATTCATGAAAAAAAAAAAAAAAAAAAAAAAAAAAAAAAAAAAAAAAAAAAAAAATTGCAATCATATCTAACAAGTTTATTTTGGTAATCTGGTAAAGTGGGAACTTATCTAATTCTTTAACACGATGTCCCCAACCCTTCCCCTTTTTCCCGTTCGTCCACTCCTCTGGCACAAAATCCTCATCACTGCAGCAAACTCTCACGCAAGTTGTAAGGGAGTATGTGAGTACCAGGCCACCATCATCCATTCTTCAACATCATTGTATTCAGCATAATCATTCTGGGTGTTTTAACAGATCATCATAGCATACATCTTTCCTCTTATTTCTGTGTACTCACAGACTTGAATACTTAGCCCTGACCTGATCTACACCACACTACCTCTAAACCTAGCACGGCTATGCTAGCTTTCCCATTATCTCTGTAATTCATTACCTTCTCCAAATATCCCATTCAAAGCTTTCCCAGCATATCTGGTATTCATCAACTCGTCCAAATATTCTCTCTAAAGCTTTCCCAGCATGTCTAACATTCAATAGCCTTTCCAAATATCCCCTCCAATGCTTTTCCAGCACTTGTAATATTTATCAGTTCTTCCAAATATTCCACTGTAAAGCTCTCCCAGCATCCCAAGTATTCAACATGTCTTAATAGTTTCTGTATCTCCTAGACACATTGTCTGAATTATCAGTCTAACATCTTTTCACTAAAGCTTTTCATACTTGATCGCAGGTTCCCGCATCAGCGAGGATGCGCAAAGAACAGACGAAGAAAGGCCGCATCTGCTCACATCTATTTTCTAGCTGTCATAAGTAATGCACCGAAATCACAGTTCCCTATCAACATCCAGGACTCACAAACCTTTCTATGGTTTACCCAGGACGCTTCATATGCCCTGGTTCAGTCCGCTGACAGCATTTAGACCTCTGTATACTACATACTTCCAATTCACTCTATCCCGTGCACGCCTTTCACTCTCCTGCATTTTCAGGCCCCGATCGCTAAAAATCTTTTTCAAACGATCCTTCCACCTTCCCGTTTTCCTTGTTCCCTCCACTTCTGACACAGATATCCTCTTGGTCAACCTTTCCTCACTCATTCTCTCCAAATGTCCAAACCATATCAGCACAACCTCTTAAGCTCTTTCAACCACACTCTTTTAACTAATACACCTCTCTCTTACCCTTTCATTATTTACTCGATCAAACCACCTTACACCACATATTGTCTTCAAACAATTTATCACCAATACACCCACCCTCCTCCGCACTGTCTTTTCTATAGCCCATGCCTCGCATCCATATAATAACGTAAGGACCACTATTCCTTCTTAATTACCCATTTCTGCCCTCCCAGATAACGATATTTCTTTCCACATTTTCTTCAGTGCTCCCAAAACCTTCGTTCCTTCACCCACCCTATTACTCACTTCCGCTTCCATGGTTCCATTCACTTCCTCCAATTATTCTCGATTCAAACTCACACTCCAACTAACCTGTCCTTTAACTCTGCTAAATCTAATAAGCTTCCTTATGTTCTCATGTACTCTCATCTTTCTCCATTTCATACACCCTTCCAAACTCAGTGGCCAAATTCTGCAGTTTCAAACTTTTATCGACCACTCACACACGCATACAATCTCAGTCAACAACTTCTGCCGTTTTACGGTCGAATCTACCACCAGAGCTGTATCATCAGCAAACAACAACTGACTTACTCCCCACGCCACCTCATCCCCTACAGATGCATACTCGTCCCTCTATCTAAGACTGTCGCATCTACCCTCCTCAACAGCCTATTCACTAACCTAACCAAATGCTAACATACTTAAAGGCGAGACATCACATAACCACTTTCAAGGCTATGATTAATTCTGAAAATCTTAGCAACATCACTTCATAAAGGATAAGCAGAGATAAGCAAAGCTGAGGACATCATAAGGTGTATTAAACATATTGCAATATATCATGAAATATTTTGCAACAGATTAGCAGATTAAACTGCTTCCCTGTTTAGATGTATCTTTTTCTCTTCTGAACAGCTGTTCCGTTTATACAAGGGATTGATTCGTCCTTGTATGGAGTACTGCTCCCACATTT
>JAYMFT010312802.1:0-10098 GCA_038088735.1 Panulirus argus | reverse complement strand
TATATGTGTGTGTGTGTGTGTGTGTGTGTGTGTGTGTGTGTGTCAAGAAATGATAGAAGAATCCAAGAGCTTTTGAGGAAGTGGAAAACTATTTTTAAAAAATGGTTAGGTCATAGCTTTTGGGAGAAAACTTGAAAAGCTGAAGAGCAACACAGCTTAGTATTGACAGAAACAGACACCACAAAGTAATCATACGACGCAGTGACTCGTCTAGTCTTACGTGGTCTGCTAATGACGGGGACACACAGACAGACAGTTACTAGCAGCAGAAACCGAAGTAATATCAACACAAAAAGAAAAGAGAACCAATATTGCGGTGCGGGATAAGTGGATGAAGTTTCAAGGTCTGTTTGAAAGTGATGATAAGTCGGATTGCTGTAGACTCAACCCTGTCAAGTAAGTGTATAGAACTAGAACCTCCACACATGTAAGAACAGTACTATATACAAATACGAGTTAATCCACTATACATACTGTCTGAGCAACCGCTGAAAAGAGAGGAATCTTTAGAAACTGCACAGGACCTCCGGTGCGTGATGTGGGTTTTCCGAGATACATTATT
The DNA here is from genome assembly GCA_038088735.1 of Panulirus argus. Taxonomy (NCBI): domain Eukaryota; kingdom Metazoa; phylum Arthropoda; class Malacostraca; order Decapoda; family Palinuridae; genus Panulirus; species Panulirus argus. The sequence goes on along the minus strand of JAYMFT010312802.1, from coordinate 9,536 downwards.
GGGTATTAATACGACTATGACAGGAGTCAGCAAAGGTGTGACGAGTTTTAGAAAGAGAAACATTAAGAAACAGAGTCCAGGGGGTGTTTAAATGCATCATATAGTTGTGATAAGACGTAGAATGAACATAAAATGGGGGCACATTCGAAAGAACTAGAACTAGAGGAGGGCAGTGTTGAGTCTCCTCTGTGCACGAGTACATTTAGTTACCTTTTGAAGAAAGGGATATCGCTTTTGATATTGCTGATGTATGATTCACTGTGTGATGATCGTAACCAAACCGGTGATGGAGCTCTCTGTTCACCGCGTATACTCTCAGGCTACAGTGGCTTCAATGTTCACGGTTGTGGAAAGCGCGGGTACCCCGGTACGCAACCATCGGTCTCTACATTGCCACTGAACATCAGAGTTTATCATATACATATCGTGTATTCGTGCTTTATCTTATTAGTGTATAACCTGAAGGGCACTTAGATCTGTTTCATTAAGTTACATAAAGGGGCAGCTTATCAACAGTCGCGTCAAAGCTTAACCCTTGTGTCACGATACGATGGTCTCGTATAGATGTCAAAAAGTTAGCTTATAATGCAGTCATCCTCAGTAAAATGGTAAGCCAAAACGCATTTGCGATAGAAAGTATCCTTGCTACGTGTAGTTCCGACTTGACTTTCAAAAAAGAGAAAAGACACACTGAAGAAGCTCAGCAGCATATTATTGGAACTGCACTCTTAGGTATAGCTAAACTGGAAGAAGAAAGCACTGGTTTAGGAGTATACACTGGGCAGCGTATGGAGAGGTTTAGAGGTAGGGGTGTAAACTGGGCAGTTAAAGGAAGTTTACTGGTATGAACTGGGGAGTTTATGAAGGTTTACTGTTATGACCTGGGGGAATATATCAAGGTACTGAGGGGAGAGTGTAAATAAGCTAGTGCATGAGGATGGGAGGTCAAGTTATAAACTGGGCTGCTGAAGGAAGGGTATGCATCGGGCAGGAAGAGAGTGAAATGTGGCACAGCCTTTAGTACGTAGGGACTGGACGTTAGGTAGGGTTGGTGTGTTGAGCTTGTCTTTACTGCAGGGCGTCGGCGGTGAGGATCGGGACCAGCTGCTGGCCAGCGAGCGTCACCAGCGCTTCCTGGATGGCATAGACAACCCGGCGCTGGTCGACGACGCTCACATGGTAGGTTAACCCACGCTGTCTGTCTCGCTTCGTATGAGGACCAACATCCGGCCGCAGCCGCGTGAGCATAATACTACAACCCGTGGGAATGATGCCCCGGCTCTGAATGGACAGGCCAAAAGCTAGACCCAAGGATCGTAACAATGTGTTCATGAAATTTAGTGGCTGCTTAGTCAACATGCAAGGCTAACTCTTTGGTCTTGATGTCTTGCTTGCTTAGATTAATGGTCTTTGGGAAATGGTTTTGTGAAATATTGGATACTACTTGTCCAGGTCTGTTTATGTCGACCAGAATGACTGAAATATCTATGTAGTCTGAATTTAACATTATTTCTTGTGCTTTATACTTGCCTTATGGTTCAAACCTTAAGATTCTGAGTTTGTGTGTGTGTACCTCAGGTATCAAAACCTGAGTTACGCAACGAACGTGTGTCAATTAAACATTCTGGGACAATGAGAAAAATCTAGCTTTTAAGAGACGTGTAAAAAAACATAAGGTCGTCCTCTCGAGACCTAAAATACCACCACCAGTGTCAAGAGATTTGTGTCGTGAATCCTGGATGCTTATTTTGGTCATCATTTAATGAGAGACTTTCACTTCCAGCCAGGTTACCGCGGCCCTGGGGGAGGCATGCACACCGCCCACCCCAGCATCCCGCCGGAGGGCACCCTCGCTGGGGTGTTGCCCTCACACCCACACCAACGCCCTTGCGAATCCCCCTTCCTCTCCCGCCCGCCCTACCGGCCGCCCACTCTCCAGCAACACCAGACGGCGACGTCTCAGCACCACCCAGCCACCTCCCAGCACCACCCAGCCACCAGTAATCAGCAGACGGCCTTTACCCGAGAGACATGGGTGCGCTCCTCTCACGGACAGTTCAGCGTAAGTCGGGCACGCCGCTTGTGATCACTTGACACACCCGCCACATATCAATACCTGCAGCTTGAGAAATATTACTGTTGGAGTTTTCATGGATTAAAAAATCTGACTGGGGAAATGGTGAACGTGTATATCTTGATGATGTAATTATAGGAAAGCGCTTGACTCTGTATTTTCCGTACTTGATCGACGTTTCCCGCGTTAACACCAGGAGTAGATTCAGACAGGCCAAATCTATTCACATCCATTCTCTAGCTGTCATGTGTAACGCACCAAAATCACAGCTCCCTATCAACAACCAGGCCCCACAGACCTTTCCATGGTTTACCCCAGACGCTCCACATGCCCTGGTTTAATCCACTGACAGCGCGTCAACCCCTCTATACTACATCGTTTAAGTTCACTCTATCCCGTGCACATGCGAAAAACAAGAGAACAATGGGGAATATCGTTGAAGGAGACAAAAGGAGAAGTTTTGAATAGTATTGATGAAGTAAGAAGGATATGGAGTTAAGTATTTTGAAGGATTGCTAAATGTGTTTGATGATACGTAGAGTGGCAGATGTAGGGTGTTTTGGTTGGGGTGGTATGCGAAGTGAGTCATGGAGATTGGTTTGATGAAGAAAGAAGAGGTGGTGAAAGCCTTACGTGAAATGAAATGTGGCAAGGCGTTTGGAGTGGATAGTACTGCGGTTGAAATTATTATGAAAGGGGGTGACTTGTGTTGTTGATTGGTTGGTAAGGAGTGTCAGTGTATGGATCATGGTAAAGGGCCTGAGGATTGGCGGAATGCATGTATAGTGCCACTTCATACGGGCATGGGGATAAAGGTGAGTGTTCAACCTGGTAAGTTGTATGGGAGGGTATTGACTGAGAGGGTAAAGGCATGTACAAAGCATCAATGTAGAAGGGTGAAAGACGTGCAAGGGATAAAGTGAATTGGAACGATCTGGTATACTAGGGTTGACATGCTGTCAGTGGACTAAACCAGGTTATGTGAAATGTCCAGGGTAAACAATGGAAAGGTCTGTGGGGCCTGGTTGTGGATAGAGAACTGTGGTTTCTGTGCATTACACATAACAGCTAGGGAATGGATGTGAGCGGATGCGGCCTTTCTTCGTCTATTCCTGGCGCTACCTCGTTAAGGCGGAAAACAGCGATTATGATACACACACTCACACACACACCCAGGATATCTTTCAATAGGCTTCTGCAGCCAAAGGCTGCCATAACAACAAGACTGTATTCCCAGTAATTACAACCTTGCCAAAGGCGACCTTTCTCTCGCGGTGTAACCTCATGCAGGCGGACCCATAAGGGAAAGGCAAAGGCGAACTGTGGAGGGTGTAGTGAAGAGTGCCTTTAATATACAATGTAATGGTTGAGTCAGTGGCCATTTATGTCGAGGTTATAGTGAAGGTGAGGTTGTAGTAATGTCGAGCGTATAGCATGGGCGCCCACAGAAATATTTCGGGGGGAGGGGGGGGGAGCTGTTTATAGGGGGGTAAACTTTCACAGTGGAAGTCAAGAATAAGGGAATGTGTTGATGTGTGATTAAATGTAGACAAAAAGAAAAATTTTGATAAGAATTACTAATAATGTTTAATTTCATTCCATTCAAATAACTACGACCAGAATAACCAATTTAACGACATTTTACTACTTGTTCATTTTGCCTATTGCTTACCTCATTCCCCAAAATAATATTCAGTTCAGGACTCTGCTTCGAGCAAAATAGCACTGAAAAAGTTATTAGTAATGATGTTTGATAAGTGGCCTTTTCGTCTTTCAGGGCATTGTAGAGATCCATCCACATCAGAGCCACCTACAGATGAATGGTCATGCCTCCCAACACCATGCCACTACCTCTGGTCACATTCCCAATGGGAACACCCATGTTCACGCCAACAGTCATCCAGAAGGACCGTATTCCCACTCCGGTGGCCACCATACTCACATGAACGGCCATCAGGACTCTGTTAACAGTCATAATAGCCAGAACAACAGGACAGCAGGACCTGTGGATGACAACCACGCCAACAACTCACAGGAACGGGATGATCCACACAAGGATGATAAGTGGGGCTCCCTCACGCGTGGTTTGGCAGCTCGCAAATACCAGCATTTGAAGGAAAAGTTATCCAGCAAGTTTTCACGCGGGGACAAACCTGACGATCGAAGCACCAGTTCTCAGGCCGACAGTAAAACCATGACGTCTCAGGGTACCAACACACAGTCCATCACATCGTCTGCCGGTATGAACGCCAGTGGCAGTTCGCAACAAGAAGCAAGCGGTGTCCAGCCCGAACCGTCTAGGGACAGCGGCCGCGTCGCCAAACTCAACACCAGCTTCCGCAAGGCAATCCATCAGAGTTCCCAAAAGACTAACCTGCAGGAGACAACCATGGAAACCAGCCTGAGTACAAACCAAGAGCAGGGAGGTTTGAGTCAACATGGAAGTGTTCTCCCTCCTCACTACTCTCGCAATGCCGTCCAGTACCAGTCGCAGCAAGCTCTCGCGGGCTCTGGTCTGCCGCCTGCAGCAACTCACCGTGCGGCCCTACCGCCGCCCATGTCCTCCCCAAACTTGAGCCGTCAGCACCAGCACGACCCCTTGGGGCGTGGCCTAGCCAACAGACGGTCAGGGTCGTATCACCACTTAGCCCAACTTCGACAGGAGCCTCCGTCATGGCGCTCTCATCACTATTCTGTTGAAAACTTGGTCGATGCCCATGCCTTGCCCTCGGACCACACTTATTCCGGACAGGCAGTCAACAGTGGGCATAGCCAGACAACAAGTGGGGAGGGTGTTGGCTCTGGTGGTTCAGACTCTGGTCGTGGGACAGCTGGTAGTGGAGGGGAGAGTCGGGTACCCAACGCTTTAGACACCAGCCTCGACTCTGCTGCATCTCAGCGACAAAACAATCAAGGTCACTCTTCAGGTGAGGAATGGTATTATGACTATTTTTTTTTTAGGTATATGTTATGCATATCTTGATTTATAGAGTAAGTTAAGTAATTAAAATTTGTTGGGTGTGCCTGGTAAATTTTACGGGAGAGAGGTGATTAAGAGGACGGTTGGCATGCACAGCGCTTCACTGTTTACAGTCTTATCCATCCTCTTTACTACCCTTCTTATCATACTAGTTTGTCAACTTGATCTGGGTAAAAAAAAAAGAAATGTAATTAACGATTTGTAGTTGGTAACGTAAGGGGAAAATATATGGGTTTTAATGAGAAATGAATTTTGGAATGAACAACTTAGAAGTGTACACTGGTGGGTTTGGCAAGGAAGACGATTCAACCCCAAGTATGCAGCGTGTATATGGCCGAAGCGACCTGACGGTCAGATCATATGACATCAACAATCAAGATGTCAGGTCATGTGACATCAATTATCAGGATGTTAGGACATGCAAAGGTTAACAATCATGTATGGTGAACATTCACTACGTCAGGTCATGTCTGGTCAGCACTCATGAGGCATTTATAGGTCTTAAATGACTAGCACTGGAGCATGATTGGGAGCCATGCGGACCTGACCACGGGGCAGGTCCGTGCTGACTGATGGTCAGTAACGCTTTATGTGTGTGTGTGTGTGTGTGTGTGTGTAATTATCTGTTTGTCATTACCTAATCGTATCGTACAGGGAGGGAGTTGATTACACTCGTGTGCCTCTATCTCTGGAACGTTCTCTACTTTCATACAACTTCAGGTTTATGCATGTTGTGTGCATCAACCATGTCCCCAGGGATTTTGTTCCACTGAAGGATATAATGTTCCCTCAGAGTTGCCAAACCCTACCACGTGGATGCGTCCTTCGACTTAGTGAAGTTAAGAGTATTGCTAAGGTAAAGATGTAGTGAAGATGAGTATAGTGAACACAAAATGATCTTTGGCGAGGGAAAATATAAAGGGGATTTTAAAATTGTACTGAAGAAATAGAAGGCAGTTACAGAGTGAAAAGATTTAAGGCATAAGGCTTTGATAGTAAGGATGATTTGTCGGATATGTAATTTTGATCATCCTTATGTGGTAATTTTTATAATTCAGGACGGGAATCGGATCATTTAACCGGGCTCAGTTGCTCCCATATGGATCATGCTGTTGACAGGGAACTCACTGTGTCCTGTGATTCCACCGTGTCACTTGAAGGTTAATGATAATTAAGGTTCGCACACACACTATGTTTATTGAGAATACAGATGGTTTGAAGGAACACAGGCCATGCGTCCGTCCGCCACAGAGATTGCAAGACGACGCTATATTAACTGACAAAATAATAGTAACGCCTGGGCTCGCGCGTATAGTCACGGCAGACATAGTTTATAAATCAAATATATGGAGTCAGTATATGTGGGTAACAGTCGCATATCCACACATGCCATTTTTTTTCATAAAACACCCAAAATATCATCGAGCAATTCATCCATACCACCGACACGCGAGTCAGCTGTTTGTATCTCGGATAAGAAGCAATCCAGCTGTCCGTCTGGCTCTGTCTCTCCCCTCCTACTCCCCATGGACCAGAGTGCCTCAAGCAGACGTCCCTTCCAACTCTGCTGTAAGGGCTGCACTATCAGAACACTTCATCTCTAATTGAGTTCCCGTACCAGGGATCCAGCTGATGCCGCTATAGCACTTCACCTGATGGCCGTTCGGGCCAATTTTAGTGTCGCATTTTATCCCAAAGTAGCCAAGGTGTCGACCGATGTTTACATGAGACGCCTGTGGCATGCAGAACCTCTTGCAGAATTTTGCATAACGCTGCTGTAGTTCGTATGTGCTTATGAGGAAACTTTTCTACTTGCCTTTTGAGACCTTCACTTTTACGATGACCAGTTCGACGAAGGTCTCAAATGACTCTTTACCAATGTAGTGTTTTGGGTAGCTGCTAAAAGGCATCGTCGGCAAATGAGTGGTTTAATATAATTTAGTTGGAGTGATTGTTAACTTAGCGTCATTGACTTTATATCCATGATGTATAAAATAGTCAAGATGAGAGCAAGAAGAGACAAAAGAACTATTTTTTTTCTTTTAGGTCATCATATATCCTTATGGAGTTAGTAAAAAGGGAGGTTGGCCATACCTGCAAGTCAAGCTTGCGAAAATGAAGATGTAATGAAGAACAAAGTGTCGTAAAGATTTGAACTGACCCATGAAGGTGTACTGATGACAATGTGGTTTAAATTTAAGAGTGGCAGAAGAAGTGTGGATCATGTCTTTGCTTTGATGAGTGTGCGTGAGAGATAGAGAAACAGAGGGATTTGTGGATCTGAAGAAAGCACATGATAGGGTTGATAGAGTTGCTTTACTCAAGATGATGCAAAAATACAGTGTGGAAAGGAAGCCGTGAAGCGTTTTTATCAAGGGAGTAAGACACGTGTGCGAGTGGGAAGAGAGAAAGGTGGCTGGTGACAGGTGAAGGAGGGTCTCTGGCAAGGGTTGTGATGTCACCCGACTGTTAAATCTGTTTATGAATCAGGTCGTGAGGAATGGAAGGTTTATGGGAAAAGGGGTAGGTAGGTCTGATGTCTGTTGGGGGTTTGGTTGCGCATTATCAAGGTAAAGATGTAGTGAAGATGAGTATAGTGAATACAAAATGATCTTTGGAGAGGGAAAAGATAAAGGGGATTTTAAAATTGTACTTAAGAAATAAAAGGCAGTTACAGATTGTAAAGATTTAAGGCATAAGGCTTTGATAGTAAGGTTGATTTGTCGGATATGTAATTTTGATCATCCTTATGTGGTAAGTTTTACAATTCAGAACGGGAATTGGATCACACTGAACCAGTCAGTGAACCGAACTCAGATGCTACCATATGGATCATGCCTACAATTTTTTTATTTTTTTTTCACAGAACACCCAAAATATCATCGAACAATTCATCAATACCACGGATACGCGAGTCTGCTCTTTGCGTCTCGGATAAGAAGCTATCCAGCTGTCCGTCCGTCTGCGTCTCGAGGCCGAGGCTAGTCAGCTAACCGTCTAGCTCTGTCTCTCCCTAATGCTCCCCAAGGAATAGTGTCTCAAGCAGACGTCCCTTCCAACTCTGCTGTAGTAAGGGCTGCACAATCAGAATACTTCATCTCTAAATGCGTTCCCGTACCAGGAATCCAGCTGATGCCGCTGTAGCACTTCACCTGATGGCCGTTCGGGCCAACCTTAGCGTCGCATTTTATCCCAAAGTAGCCAAGGTGTCGACCGATGTTTACACGCGACGCCTGTGGCATGCAGAACCTCTAGCAGAATTTTGCATAACGCTGCTGTAGTTCGTACTAGCTTATGAGGAACCTTTTCTACTTGTTTTTTGGGGTCTTCTTTTTTACGATGACCAGTTCAACGAAGGTCTCAAATGACTTTTTACCAATGTAGTCTTTTGGGTAGCTGCTTAAAGGCATCGTCGGCAAATGGGTGGTTTAATATAATTTACTTGGAGTGACTGTTTATCTTAGCGTCATTGACTTTATATCCATGATGTATAAAATAGTCAAGATGAGAGCGAGAAGAGAGACAAAAAAAGATTATTTTTTTCTTTGTAGTGATCATTTATCCTTACCTACGGATTTAGTAAAGGGGAGGTTGACCATACCTGAAAGTCAAGATTGCGAAAATGAAGATGTAATGAGGAACAAAGTGTCGTAAAGATTAGAACTGACCCATGAAGGTGTACTGATAACAATGTGGTTTAAATTCAAGAGTGGCAGAAGAAGTGTGGATCATGTCTTTGCTTTGATGGGTGTGCGTGAGAGATTGAGAAACAGAGGGATTTGTGGATCTGAAGAAAGCACATGATAGGGTTGATAGAGTTGCTTTACGCAAGATGATGCAAAAATAGTGTGGAAAGGAAGCCGTGAAGCGTTTTTATCAAGGGAGTAAGACACGTGTGCGAGTGGGAAGAGAGAAAGGCGAGTGGTGCCAGGTGAAGGAGGGTTTGTGGCACTTTTGTAATGTCACCCTGACTGTTCAATCTGTTTATGAATGAGGTGGTGAGGAATGTGGAGGTTTTAGGGAGAAGGGTAGGTCTGCAGTCTGTTGTGGGTGGGGTTGCGTAGGGGGAAACTCAGTTGTCGTCTGCTGATGATATGGTGCTAGTGGAAGACTCGGGTGAGAAATTGCAGAAGCAAGTGTCTGAGTTAAGGAGTTTGTGAAAAGAGAAAGTTGAGAATACATGAGAGTAAAAGCAAGGGTATTAAGTTTAGACTTTATTGTGTGACTGCCACCAGTGAGAGGGAGGAATCAGGTGACAGTGTATTGGTCCATCCCAATACCCCAGCTAACTCGAGGATTACCCCATCCCCTACCCTTGGAGCAGCGCATTAGGTAGTATGTTGTTGACAACAGCCGCCCAGCGTGGTACTACCGTCCTGACTGAGGAGCGTTAAAGTGGTGACCAGAACCATCCTACACTTTCCATGTCAGGATTGCTGGTCTTACTTCCTGTCTCATCGAAACGGGACTACCGGGCTAGTC
>JAYMFT010312791.1:0-10098 GCA_038088735.1 Panulirus argus | reverse complement strand
TATATATATATATATATATATGTGTGTGTGTGTGTGTGTGTGTGTGTGTGTGTGTGTGTGTGTGTGTGTGTGTTTGATGAATCGGTTGGAAATTCCCAAGGTCATCCCCTAGGGTATGACTCCCTTACGTGTTCGGCTTACGTGTTCGGTTTACCGCCATCCAAAAAAAAAAAAAAAATGGTTGTTATTAAGTTTCATAGAAAGTTGTTATGGTGACCTGTGTGCTGTAAAGCTCTGGTTATCACAAGAAAATGTTGAGAAAATGAAATGTTCCTAAAATTCTCTTCTACACATAAACTGGATGTGTTCATGTGAGATATTTTACCGCCTGTCACGGTTAGGCAACTGGTGGAAGGACCAAGTCGGCTGGGGTATATAAGCAGCAATCGTCCACACCACCGCATACAGCCTACAGCACTCCACTGTTCTTCAGTAACTCCTTCAGCAACATGAAGCTCGTGAGTATTATCTCATTAATATTTTCTTTGTTTACAGAGTCACCAATGTTACAGCCTACCATGTCATCTTTAACACAACATTATGTAGCACTGTAATGTTGTTCCCAGGGCTTAGAATCATAAGTACATATGATTTCTTTCCCATGTACATCTTTACTGAATTTTCTTGTCTTTCTGTTCCAGCCACTCTCTTAGCTGTAACGGTCAACTGTTCAATCTTATTCTTTTCATTTCATTATCGAGTAAATCATCGCTCAGCTACTCGCACCTGACAGGTATAATGCAGTGTTTTACCAGTGAAGGAGAGGAGGTCATACAGCTTCTTTCACCAGACTTTGCTGCCATCCTTCTTGCATCATATGTTTGTATTTCGTCACTGGATCTCGCCCCCGGCAATCAACTTGCCTCTGAAAACTCTTTCTGGTACCTCATCTTCCATTCAGTGCTGGACTCAACTGCCGAAGTCAGTGACAACGCTTAGCCCTACAGATGCTGTCCATCCAGCCATATTTCACTTCGATTTATATTATTCAAATACAACTGCACTGAGATATTCATCCAGATATTGGTAAGAACATTTAACGATGTTTGAAGCGGTTTTGCCGTTACTGTTATATCACCAGCGCCCTCGACTGTTAATCTTTCTCAGTGTTACGTTATGAAGATTCCACACACACACCTTCGATATTTACTGAGATCACTCATACGCTACTAGTAAGAAGGTAATACAATTATGGCGGCAGACTGCACACTTCTTTTGTTTCACCTTAATCCAATCCCCCAGTCGGCCGTTTTTTGGCGCTGGAGGTGATATGATCACAAAAGCGGATCCCTCATGGTGACGCTCGCCAGTACACGCAGGAGGATCTAACCCCTTGTGACTGGACCAGGAGAGGCTAACTCGAGTACAGAACTTTCCTGGGCAGCTCAAGCACATTCTTTCATGAGTCATGCATGTTCCCTCCCTAGTAAATCTCCTTTTTTTCTTATTTCTCCAACCCCCCCCCCCCCAGGCACTCTCCTTCCCACATTATTGTTCACTGTTATTTTTAAGACGTCGCATCAGCTCTTTGCGCCTTTTCTCTTTTGTAGTGGTACAGCCACTGCGTCTGATGCGCACCTCCCGACCGTGCTCTTATTCTAAATAAATGCTTGTATCCATCTACTCTTGCCACAGAAACTCATGATCGTGGTCCTAATCGACGAGGATTACTTTATACGATTTTCTGTATCGTTTTCCTTAAATCCGCCTATTACAGTTTCTTATGTTCATCCTTACCACTGTTGATGCTCCACCGAACCCACAAGATTCAATTTCCTCAAAACATTCCTGCATCCTTTGCTCATTTCACTGAAATCTTACGTCCCTCTATCACTGAAATCAAGGATCTACCTCTGACATCTCTCTTAAATCATTTTCCAAAAGACCTCTTATTCTAGATATTTTGCTTAGTCATTCTCCTTCTCACTTCCACATTCATTCACTTACAACCTTTTTCGCCCTTAGTTTGACGATCTCTGCATTTCACGTTCCCCTTGCGTTTCCACACTACGTCAGATTCTGTGATGGTGTTTTCGATTATCATGTACCGTTGTATACAACATTCTAAAATGCAACGCCATTTCATTTGTATCATTTCTCATTCACAACAGCAGGATTACTCTTTCCCTAGCATTGTATACTCCAGACAACATCTTTCACATTATCCATCTTCTGTACATCTGTTTCACACCAAGTTATCCATTTGGAATTCTTCTCCCTTTACCTTTTACCTTTCCAATGGGCTTCTGAACCTACGCAAAGTTCCTTCTTTTCTTTAATGTTTGGAAATATTCCAGCCTTTACTCCCATTGCTTGAAAGCTGTCTGTGTCTGCAAACGAAAATTGGCTTAAGATAAACATTTATTCATATATTAAGACAAACCTTATAACATCAGACATTAGTAGCTACATCAACACCAGGTATCACACGTTTGGCATAATGTACAATTACATATGAGAGATGCAGAGTTTCCATAAAGCCAACCAATGCCTTCAGCAGAACATATCATGAAAGTTCAACATACGAGCCACCAGCTGCTCTATATCTCCACAGAGTCTAGACCTAAGGGTAAAATCAGATGGGTCGCTCTCAGAGGGACACATCCATATGAAAGTCTGTAAACTCTCCAACAGCAACACAAGAGACAGGCTATACGTTTTCTAGCGGCAATAGACGCAATTCATACCACTGACATAAACACATGACAGGCTGTCAGACATTTGTTCAAACCTTATGGATGGTAATTACCGCGACCTTCCTGTAACCTCCCGTTGAGTAACCTGATCACATTCTTCTTTTTTTTTTTCTTTTTTGTATCAACACAAAGATGTTACCATCCCAAGGTCGCGTCACTTCTTATCAAACAGACGCCCACTGACTATTGGCTCTATAGCGGTAGTGCCAGGCTAACTAGGCTGACAGCAGAGCCTGTCTTCCTATACTGCTGGATGCATTCTTCCAAGATATTGATAAATGGATCAACCGTATCCCTTACTACAACTTTTGATAATCATAATTCAACTTCGTCAACTTTCACACCAATAAAAGTATGTAAATATCTTGCACAGAAGTAGGAATGACTTGGGTGTTCTTATTACATATATATCAAACTTTTTTTTTTTTTTTGGGGGGGGGGAGATTTGCTATTTGTCAACTCTGTGAATACGAAAGAAAAAAAAGCCTCTTGCCGGATGGGTTCGATGAATTTCAAAATGATCAATACGACTCGTATTGTCTCGGTAGGGTTGGTGTGCGTGGAATGTGAGACCACTTTTCTAATGATTACTGTAGCCTCGTTTTATAGTTATTTCCATCGAAATATGACATTGTTATAACATTTACTATGGCAAATGACAAGAAATCTCGTAGCAATCGAGATATTACAGTCTTAACAAAGCAGGGCTACCAATGTGAGACCAGACTAATGGCCAATTCTCAAAATCTTTTGTCCGTGGTGTCGTAGTTTCACACAAAAGTGGTAACATTTACCGTGTGTACACAAATCCTAAACAAATCAGTGCCTCTCCGGTCAGGCGTAAAATTGCATCATTACGTAAAGACTGAATCTGCTTCAAAATCATTTCAAGTAGCTCTTCAAACTCTGGACAGATATATATATGAATACAGTTAAACATACAACTTACAGTACATATACATTCTTCATTCTATACATATAATACTGTCTTTCTCCTGCAATGTGAAGGTTTAGCCAGTTATCCAGCTTGTCGCTACAGCAGCAATATATAACGGAGGAGTCATGTAAGGTAAGTCAGAACGTCTTATGATGAGAGTGAACCTGACCAGATTCATGATATATTTTCTGTCTTTACAGTTGTCGGTAATCCTTGCCGTAGCAATGGCCCTGTGTGCCCTGACGGCAACAGCCCGTGCCATGCCCGAGCCCTGGGCCCTCGCTGACCCTGACCCAGCAGCTGATCCTGACCCTGTAGCTGACCCCAGGCGTAAATTTGCATTTCGTGGCGGATATCGTCCCAGATATGGTCGTGGATATGGTTATGGTCATCGCTATTATGGCTAGAGCGAAGACTTGCAAGACGACGGTAGGACAGCTGAGGAATTAGAGTCAGTTGCCGCTGTGGCGGAGCCATTCCTCCTCCTGAAGGTCCTCCAACATACAAAGCCTCTCAGCATATTTCAGCTTACATAAGTGGACCTTACTGTCGTAGTCACATGCTTAGACGAGTCTAAATAAATCAGCATTAATGATTATCTTCATTATTCATTCCTTACGTTTATGATACAGTAACTCTGCCATACTACAGGGATGATATCTATATATGTTCCAGCGTTTGATCATTCAGTCTTCTGAGTTGGAGATTAAACTATAAATGACAAAGCCACCGTCTGTGTCGTCGACATTATTTGTTTAAACTCTTCACTGGTAACGCATTACCAATCCTGCAGTGTGTCTCCCTCCGTCATGGTCGTCTTCTTTATGATTTTAGACTTTATGATATTTAATGTAATAAAAACAAGCATCCCACTCCAATAAATACACGCACACACACACACACACACACACACACACACACACACTCTCTCTCTCTTTCTCTCTCTCTCTCACTCACTAAGTATGAATAGTAATTCATTTCAGTTGAAGGGATTCAAAAGGTACCTAAGCAAGTGAGAGGTGAATTCAATGAATAGCAAATAAGGTCAGACAGGTTACTTCGAGATGTCTTGGAGGCTGTTAAGTTAGCCACTACGACACATATCAAATCTATTGAAAACAGTTTGTAGGGAGGCACACGGGAAGGAATTTCGGCAATTTATCAACACCCTCAGAGCATGAAGACTGATTTAGTATTACTTGGGGTCATACAGGAAACTAAGTAAAGCTGAAAAAAAATAATATGCGCTGTGTTAGATATGGAGTAGTCAAGGAAGTCTTTGGTCTGGTTGATGAGCCGTTTAGAAAAGTCCAGACCATACAGGGCCGACGCTTGTTAGCTAAAAGTGAGATTCTATAGAAAGTCAGTGAAACAAAAGTTGATAATTCAACACTGAAGGATCTAGAGGAAAAGTGACTGGAGCCAAAATCTTAAAGATTAGTATACCAAGAGGTCGATAGACGTAAATTACTGATCGTTTTAAGTCTGGAAGATCATACACCACAAAATGAAGAAAAGAGAAAGAAAGAAGGAATGCCATTAAAAGATTACTGAAGGTTACAGAATTGTCAGACGCAATGTTGGTCTTGAAAATAGGGAAAGTTGGTGGTTATAATCAACATGTATAGGTTTGACCAGTTACGCTTGCGATTAACTAAGAGCCATCTATCCAGAAGAATCTTAGGGAAGCTGATAAACCGAAAAAAAGTTTGAATCCAGTGGGGTATTCATCATAGATAAAGGGAGGAGGGAAACAAAGAACACAGTCTGATGACAAAGAACCGGATACTCCAAATGAGGCAAATCGACGGAACAACACTGCTAGTAGAGCAGGAATGTTAGATGTCAATGTCAAAATAAATGTAATATATACAAATATTGATGTATTCTTAGTTAATGGTAAATAGTTGAAATTCGAGTATCGTTTAAGTTGTTGAAGTCATGGAAATAAAGTTATCAACAGGGTAAGATATTACCTGTTTGGCCCGAGGGAAACAGAAGGCGTAAGAAGGGGAGGTTTGGCCCTCTTAGTAAAAGATAGTCTTAAGTTACCAAAAGTCGTAGAAGATGACCCATTCAGACAATAAATAATAGGAGGGCTAAGTATAGGGAAGAAGTGCACTTGGTGTTGGTATTCTATTATCCTCCAAAAGATTCTAAAGCTCCTTAGCAAATATGCAGTGATAAGAATGAAGGAAAAATCAGGATGGTGTATGAAGCAGTAAAGCACGCACTCCTCAGAGATGGTGAAGTATTGATTATGGGGAATATCAGTGATAAAGACATTGACTAGGATTATTTGGATTCTTAATGCGACAGGGGGACATAGAAACACAAGTTTTAAGAGTGGGTACAAGAAAATTTCCCATACCAGCATACCAATGGACACACAAGGACGAGAGGGCGATATATCATTGCCAGACCTTACCTTTACACGTACTAGCATGGATAATGAGAATACCTTATATGATACACTAAATGATAAAAGTGATTATATAACACTTAAGTCTGACCTTTTTGTCAATGAGAATGTTGAAAGAGGAGATATGAGATCTAAAGAGGAAATATAGTGGAGGAAACTACACACTTCAACAATTTCTATGGCACCACGCATTGGGAAACGGGAGTCTGTAGCCAGGAACCAGGACACTGTGGTGAGAGGATCTGTGTCAAATGTGAACACTTCCTTGAAAGATGCTAAAAAGAAATCAGCCATAAGTCATGGCAAGAAACTTGCGAGAAAAGATGCAAAGAACTTTCCTTAGAATTATCTTAATGGATGAAAGGGATAAGCTTAATGATGGAGCATATCACTCTTATGCGATGCAAACCTTGAGAATTCTTCACATACTGGTCCACAGTGACAGCAGCCATCACACAGATTGGAGTAAAAAAAGACGACGTATATTTGCCCCTTTGACCAGGTTTATGATTAAGGAAACTAGGAATGTCTCTAGCCATCATAATACATAATAGCCTCGGATTTCTATTTCTTATGATTTCGTGAGCAGTACCGGTCGAAGAATGATCAATGTCCAGAAAGATATTGTATCCAGTCGATCCCGCGGTGGTTCAGGTTTTTTCTTATATACGGCGACGGGAAACGCCCTCACCACGGCTGCGGTTTACTGGGTGGTTAGGCCTCCCTCTCAAGAAACAAAGAACGATGAACATAGATCTGCTGTTGGTAAAAAAAATATAACCCAGATCTCCCAAAGGTAACAGGACAGATTACGCAGTCACGTCTGGAATTCTTTAAGGCAATATTAACTGAGTAATTCTTGGACACATTCTGGCGTACAGGTATGTCATATTAACCAACACCACACTCCAGAGATATGACGTAGCGGTCTGTGGCTGCGGAAAAAAGAATAAGTCCATCTTAATATTACATGTCAGGTCTCTGGGAATACCTGCACCTTCCATGATCTGAGGATGGGCAAAAAGTTCTGATGGAAAAGAAGAATAAGGGCAGTGGTGAGGCGTGAAACACGTTCTCTCGGGCAACAATTATGCACTTCTAAAAGAGTTAAAAAGCAGAGTCATCGTCGTCCTATCTAGGGTGGGAACTGGGCTAGTTTTTGTCTTCCTCTGATAATGACTATGGCCTTGGACGGCAGGAGTAAAGCGGGTGTGGGAGAGGGGAAGATACAGGTTGAGAGAGGGAGAGGTGTACATGTGCCACATGAATTCGTTGGTTTAGTCGATCTTATTCTCCGAAGCAGGAGGCGCTGTGGTTCTCGCCTGTCTTGCTCGCCTCTGACTCCATGATTCTTCTCTGTGTTCCCTCCTTCTCTGGTGTTGTTCCTCCCTCTTAATCCAGTCCTTACATCGGTTACACGATCAGTTACAGAGTTGTATCTCTGAAAGATAATGACTCTGACCAATGGATGCCTGTGGGAAAAAGATTCTTTTATGAGATGATATACAGACAGCATCCGAGGAGTCATAAGTAGACGCTGAAAAGACAAGATTTGCCCTACGACCATCGTTCCGTCATCAACAGCACTGACGAGAAAACCGACAAAAGTTTCCTGCACTCCTCCAACCTGCCCTGCCTGCAGTCTCTTACATCGTCATCTCCAAAGCAGTTATCAGAAGAAGTATCTCCTCTCCCTACAGATTTTAACCTGGTCCAAGTTCTTTCAAGACGTCTGGTATTCTTTCGTTTCTCGCACATACTTTCATTCTGTACATATCAGTCTTTTTCCAAAATGTTACTACTCTGCCCTAGAATCTCATCTAATTTCTCTCAGGGACCGTAACACACACACACACACACACACACAAGGTTAGATACCATTAATATACCTTCCTTGGAAGAGAGAGAAGTAAGGGGCAGCCTCATTATCACCATAAACTACAGATGAGAAAGTTGAAGGGGTGTGGGCCCATGGATGTAAATGTTCCACTATTGTACAATTATGTAATTGCGAGTAAGTGATGACAAAAACTCTCCCCTGTCTCTGACCTCTCTCTCTCTCTCTCTCTCTCTCTCTCTCTATCTATCTATCTATCTATCTCTTCCACACACACACACAAAAAGACATCCGCCCCACAGTGACATTCCAAGTTTCCAATATACAACGCATCGCCACCGACCAGAATGTTCCTACCGCGGCAAGGTCACCCGTCATCGCCCTGGGGGTACTGCAACGTCACCGCCCTGTGGGGACTGCAACTTCACCGCCCTGTGGGGACTGCAACGTCACCGCCCTTTGGGGACTGCAACTTCACCGCCCTGTGGGGACTGCAACGTCACCGCCCTGTGGGGACTGCAACGTCACCGCCCTGTGGGGACTGCAACGTCAACGCCCTGTGGGGACTGCAACGTCATCGCCCTGTGGGGACTGCAACGTCACCGCCCTGTGGGGACTGCAACGTCACCGCCCTGTGGGGACTGCAACTTCACCGCCCTGTGGGGACTGCAATGTCACCGCCCTGTGGGGACTGCAACGTCACCGCCCTGTGAGGACTGCAACGTCACCGCCCTGTGGGGACTGCAACGTCACCGCCCTGTGAGGACTGCAACTTCACCGCCCTATGGGGACTGCAACGTGGAAATGAAAGCCGAAATATACGAAGGAACGTCCGTTCATCCGTGAGGCAGGAATCAAGACTGATATCTGACTTGTATTTTCCTGCTTTTTTTTTTTTTCTCTCTCTCTTCTGGCTGAGCTCCAGCGCGAAGTTCACATGACCATCACGTCCAGACGTAGACGGGGAGGAGGAGTTTGGACACGGAGATCGGCAGCGGGTAATATTCTGGAAGGATTGCATCACTTCTTTCTATCCTTTTGACCTTCTCACGTGTTGGTTTGGTAACCCTGGGGAGAGCTTTGTGGTGGAGAAGTCGTGTTCTCAGTTGACTGCCTTTTCTTCTTCCTCGACGTGCATACGTTTGCAATAACATTAGCTTCATGTATGTGTAAATAATGTATATATGTATCTAATATTCCAATAATTTCTGTGTTTACGGCTTACAGTGGTCCAACAGCTTTTGGACTGAAGTTCACAATAATCATGAATTATTGATCTACATTTGTGGGAAAACAGCTATAAAAACATGATGTATCATTTCAACATTTTATGGGCATTATTCAGAATATCAACAATACGCTTGTCTTGTGTCTCAAGATATCATCCTACTTCCCATACCTCTATCATAATCTAGACCACAATGTTATTCCATGGTTGCAGTTCTGCAACATACGTATTTTCATCCACCCTCAGTGCTATAACGGTTAAACTTTTGGAAGTCTGCCTCACCATGAATGAATATTGCTATGGGTGTACTTGCCCTAAAGCGTTTATAGATCTATGCAGTTTGTGGTAATACCTTTAACAAACTTCTAAGCTATAGGTCATAGAGGAGATCCCAACAAAACTCATTACGAGGCTGAGCGGCGAGTCAAGGTCAGCAGGGCTCAACCGCGGGACTCACCCGGGGATTGTCCCGACGAGTCCCTGTTGCTCCCTCCTGGGACCTTCCCTCACCTTCAGAGGTCTTGAGTCACCTTCCTTATCTGGACGAACTAAAACACTGCGTAGATGCATCACTAATATATATATTACAAGAGATCATAGTGGTGCGCGTGATCTAGTATTTGTTGATACTGAAACAGTAAGTTCCCAAGTGCACTTTTGTGTAATGATCACATCGTCAGGAGGGATATACTAGAATGATATAGAAGACGGAGAACAGTCAGTTGATATACAAGGAAGAAACGTAAGAAAGACGTCATTGGTAAACAAGCGTTACCGGATAGTGTCTTCCTTGTGTATCAACTGACTGTTCTACGTCTTCCATATCATTCTTGTGTATATATATATATATATATATATATATATATATATATATATATATATATATATATATTCCACTACAAAACCCTTCTTACCTGAATGGTCAGGTCACTCTGTGAACTCAGGTCGCCCACCTGAACATGTGACCTAACCCCTACA
>JAYMFT010312769.1:0-10099 GCA_038088735.1 Panulirus argus | reverse complement strand
GGGGGAGAGAGAGAGAGAGAGAGAGAGAGAGAGAGAGAGAGAGAGATGGGAGGAAAGGTGCGTTGGGACAAGAGCATTAAGGCGGGGGTGCGTGAAACCTACCAACACACTCGGTTACCTCAGACTTTAATAATATTTCCCCTCCCTCCCTCCCTCCCTACTTCACGCGGTCCATGCAATCGATGAACGCACTTCACCTCAGGGATTAAGCCCAACATACACTTTTCCATGGTTACAGTCAGCATTTGGGATTACCATACATGATTACCTAATCACCTGTGATTACCATAAACATCGTGTGTAGATTTACCATTCGTAATTACCTCCATGATCCCCATCCACAATTACGCACATAATAACCCTAAACATCACGCTCGGAGTCTTTATACAAAATCATCTAATTACTTACATGACTACTGCATCACAATTACGTACATGATTACTATACGCCATGTGTAGAATTATCATACACAACTAGCCTTAGCGTTAGCCTTCATCCTCACAAACATTCATACCTTCAGTAAATGTATATAAGTTTTTCATAATTATTCCAACAGCTTTTCTAGATCTCATCAGAAGCTAATGATTACCAATTACGTCCAGAACACATGTTCACTACCGTACACAGTAACCCTTTTGAGCACTCCGGTTCAATCCTTGGGTCGTGTAGCCCAGTGCTCAAAGGGTTTGAGGCATGTGGGTCAAAGGTCAGGGTGGCAGCTCCTCCCCCCCCCCCAAAAGAAAAGGTCACTACATGCTGGTCAGTGTTTACACTGGCCAAGAGAAACTCAAAAAAAAAATCTAAAATGCAATAAACCTTGCGCGATAACCAAAACACATGGCCACCTGACCAATGGCCATGGCCAGGGGGAAATACAGTATGCTTCTGGATACAGGTACAGTGGTGTCAGAATTCATGAATGATACTTAAAACGAAAATTTTGGTTCAATAACTAACAGGGTTTCTCTCACACAATCACCTAACCAGAGGGAATGAGTTCTAAAGGAGCGACTTTTTTTTTTAAGAACCTTTTCGTATTTTCTCACATCCAAGTTACTTTACTTTTTTCTTTCCCGTTCCTTTTAATCCCGAGAGCTGAAAAATTTTCTTCCTTTGTGTTTGCTGGCTGAAGATTAATTCGAAATGTCTGAGTTCAACGCCTTTCGTACGCTCCAAAGAAGTCGAGGCAACAGAGACTTAAAACAAAAAGTCTATTTAACCGGCAATTCTATGGATTTAAGATTTTAGCTGCAACACCAAGGGAAAAAAGATATCTGTTAGGAATGTGGAATCAAGCATGCTGATAACTTTAACGGGGAAATTACACACTAACGTAGTAATAATAACTTTATGAAAGAAATTGTAGGCTAACATTGTAATAACTTTATAAGAAAACTGGTACACTAACATGACAATAACTTTATGTTAACTGTAGCCTAACAACTTTATGAGGACTGTAGACTAACATGGTTATAACTCTACGAGAACTGTAGACTAACATGGTTATAACTTAATGAGATTAACTGTTCACTGACATGGCAATAACTTCATGAGGCAAACTGTACGTGTACTAACACAGTAATAACTTCACGAAGGTAAACTATAAAACGGCAATAACTTTGCCGAGAAAACTGCAGACTAATGTGCTCATAACTCTTGAACAACTGAGTCATAACTCCTAGGGATAGTGCAGACTGACACAGCAACAACATTTTAAGAGGAAGCGAAGCTTTCCAGTAGCAGAAAAAAAAATAATGAACCAATGAAGAAAAGTAATCCATTTTGGGGAAAACGGAAAAGAAAAGAAGAAGAAAAAAAAAAGATCAAAGCGATGAAAATCCAGAGAATGGTCAGGTCAAATCGGGCTGGAGTACACAGAGGATCCTGGATGGGACGGACCAGCCAATCAGCTTCGCTCGTTCGACAAAGGTGTACACCAATGGACGCCCTTAACAGATCGGACGAAAGACAAACGAATCATCGTCCAGGATAAGGTACCGGTGCGCCAATCACCTCCCGAGCCACGGGGGAAAACAGACGCGACGGGGCCTGGAAACGAGAAGGACGCGCCAATCCACTTCCAGGCAATTTCCAGGGAAGCGAAGAACACGAGGAAACACAGGGAAGGAGAGGACGCACCTGTGTGCATTCTGGAATTGAAAGACCTTCGGCTCGAGGAAGACAAGTCAGTGATGTCACAGATGCCTGGCCGTAGGCGGATATCAGGCCCCAGGCGTCTGTCCATCCTGGAAGCAAAAAAAAAACACCTCAAGAAAGACGAGTCTCAAAATCTTCCAGGGTGACTTATTACGCCAAAAGACCAGCTAGCTTCACGTCGCCCTCTCTCTCTCTCTTTCTCTCTCTCTCTCTCTCTCTGTGTGGCCTTCATTTTGCCGAGGTATCTATTCGTCGATAGATACATCGGCAGAGTCAAGCTGGAGGTAACCTTGTACACCCAAAAATTCCGCCAGGTGATTGGCTGACGGGGGCGTGACGTCAGCGGGGCCATGACGTCACAGGGAGCGCGACCTCTGAGTGGCCGAGGTGAAAAGGTCTATCGACCTGCAGCGTATGACTTGTGTAACACGCTCATTTCCAGCATCTGCGGACACGTGTTTACGTAGTGTTATATCACGACAAAGGCCGAGGCCAATCGGGGCGCTGGGCCTATGGAAGGAACGAGCGAAGAGTGAGGGTGCGAGAGACGTGAGAGATCGAGATGTGGGATCGATCTCGTTAATGGCCGGTTTGGCTGTGTTCGTAAGCAGGTGAACCGACGACCCTTACCCACTCACCTTTGCTTGCCGACTTGCACATGTGTGGTAAACAAGATGGTGGAGTGAGGCATACACGGGAGCCACCGTCGCCATATTCCGTCATCCAGCGTCGTCAGGAGGAACCCCACCATCATGCTTAGAGCTACAACCCAGACCACCCCGGGGGTGATCCTTCCTGACGGCGGCGTGTCAGGTCACCCTCTCTCTCTCTCTCTCTCTCTCTCTCTCTCTCTCTCTCTCTCTCTGGGCCTCTCCAGCCTCTCTCTCTCTCTCTCTCTCTCTCTCTCTCATGCTGGCGCGCCGCCGGCAGCAGCAGTAGCAGCGGCAGCGGAGGCGGCTTCTGGCGGCCACCAGCACCACCACCGGTCATGTGTCGGTGGCCAAAGTAAGGCACATCTCACGGGCCATCGGGTGAATTCACCGCGGACCCCTGAGGACCTGCCTCCATTTAAAGAAGCCTCCGGTAGAATCCATCCATCAGGGGAAGGACCATTAGCCCAGTGGTGGGGGGGCGGCGGGGAACAGGCATCCGTGCGTCCGTGTGTTTAAGTGCAAGCCTTTGTCCGTGGCTGGTGAGGTGCACTTCCTGGTGATGCCCCTCCCACACCTCCCACCAACCACCTCCTTCACCAGCCCCTTACTGTGACACCTATTGTCGACCAGGTCGCTCGCTATACATGACGACTTTTCGAATTAATCAATGTTGGTGCGAGCGAGAGGCGAGTACGAGGAACCGGGGAGAGAATCGTGGCGAGCGAGGGTGAGCGTGGATTACTCAGGTGGGGATTTGAAGAGGCTGTGGTGTAAAAATTTTGACACATACGACTGTCTGATTCCCTGATGAATATTGCCTGAGAACCTGGCGAGGATTGCTAACCACCAGTGACGTTGTACGTACCGTTTCAAGCATCAAGTGGAAGGCAGATATTCTCTGCATAAAATTCCCGTCCTGGTTGGAACGCGCACCTCTAAAAAAAAAAACCCCGTCTCCATGGCAGACATTCCCATTTTGAGAGAGAGAGAAAAAAGGAGAAATTCTCCATTAAGATTCTAATTAAAGCAGACTCGAAACCTTACCTGTCCGTCAGCTGGGACGACACACGTGCACCCTGAGCAAGGTGACCTCCTCCACTCCTGGGGTGGTTACCCGTGACCCCCGTGCACCGCCTCGCCGCTCCTGCTGGGGGAGAGAAGGGAGTCAGGTCACACACCGAGGTCAGTGCATATTGCTGCACTATCCTGCCGATGGAAATGGATGGCGCATAGAGTGACTTCACTAGTCTTCATGCTAGCAAGTTACTGCATTATCATCCCTCACATATACACGCACAGACAGACTGGTGTGTAAACGTACAGTCACAGGCGCTCAGTCATGTCTACAGTCAGAGATGCAGTCACAAAATCCGTCAAACACTCAGACATAACTGAGCACAAACAAGGGCGGGATGACAATCAAAGTCTCCCAAACGTGGCCGAGTTTACAATGCAACTGGTTAGTGACTTGCTAAGGGCCTGGGTTCGATACCCAGCCTACCCACGAAAATCTTCCGGGCCCGAGTGTCACACGACAGTCACACACATACTCACGCATTTAGACACATCCAACGTACAGATATACCGTACAGACACAACATACTTACACTTGGATGTTCAGAATAATAACCAGACAAACATACAGACACACGACAACTCACAGACAAACACTCACTGATAAACTGAGGTTCACAGAGACTCAAACACTCACACATGCTCAAAGGCAGACGTGCTCACAATGTCACAAACTTTCAAACATACATACATACACTCCTACAAATAACCTATGCATACAACAATACATATAATGAAACATACAACCATCCAGACAATCATACATATAATCATACATACATTTTACGAATCAGATATACATCCAAACATACAGACACACACACCCTTGGGCATACGTATACGTGTGGACACGTGTGACGAAACGGGCCATACCGGTGCGCCAGCGGGTCATGTCGCACCACCTTTGTCCACTTCCATTCATCGCGTCTTTCACGGCCCCGCGCTGGGGATCCGCCTACATTTTTCACTCGATGACCCCCGGGCGCGAGGAGGTCAACGGGTCATTCATCATACAGTTTTCAATGAGGACGTGAGAGCGGCGGTGGCGCGCAGGACTGCGTCACTGTAACAAGGGTCTTCCCTCAATCCTCGCGTCCAACGTTACGGGCCCTATGTCCAGAGCGCATTAGGGTAATTTTCACACCTCTCCGCCACCCCAAGACGCAAGGAGTATCTTAGAACATCCGCATTACGTTAAGCTAATTTCGCCTTAAGCCAGCGGGGAGATAAGATCGTGATTTGCGCCTTCGCCGGGCGTCATCTCACGGGGGAGGGAGGTTTTTCAGCGCAGGACTTCGATGAAAAATGCTCCTGGCTTGGCGGTATTGTTACAGTGACGCTTTTAACAAATTACGCCGCCTATACCTGCGAATTTCTGGGAAGGGGGGAGAAGGGGGGATTAGGGAGGAGGGGGAGGAGGAGGAGGAAGGAGGGAGGGGGTAGGGTGGGGGTCGGGGAGGGGGGGACAGGGAGATGGGGGGAAGGGGAAGAAGAGAGTTAGTTGCGGAGGAGGTGGAGGAGGAAGACCCACGGATGAATACAGAGAGAGAGAGAGAGAGAGAGAGAGAGAGAGAGAGAGAGAGAGCACACTCGGGGAGGCTCCAGTCTTTCACTGACGTACACACACACACACACATGCCGCCTCCCCCCCCCCCATTCCCCCTAGTCTGCCTGGGGTTAGGTATAAGTAAGGTACCCAAAACCACGCTTCCAGTCGCTCAGCCACATGCATCAGAAGGCTTACCACCACACGCCTGAACACACGCTCCAAATCCTCTCTTCCATTCCAACCTATCCCTTCCTCCTGTCCCACTTCTTCTTCCTCTAGCCATCCTGTCAGAGCAAATAAACTACCCAGAGACAGCCCCACGAATAGACTTGACTCAGGACGGCATAATAATCGCAAAGCAATACCATCACATACTCACCGTCGTCACCAGACACTCACTCACTCACTCACTCACTCACTCCCATCACCGCCTCATATATAGTCGCTCCAGTCGCCACACTCGCCATAGCCATCACCACCTCACAATCACCACCCTCACACACATACTCACACACTCCCTCCCTCCCTCCATCAACGCCACTACACACATACCACCACCATGCCGATAACCCACCCCCTCTCCACACTCCCACCCACTCCCCCACCACAACCACCACCACCGGCGGGACGAGGGCATTACCACCCACTACACACGGGCCACAAGCCTCTCCTCTCCCCCCCCCCACGCTAAACATTCTCACGGCCGGAATAAAGAAGTGGCCAGCCTGGCTGCCTGCCTGGCAGAGAGCTGCTGGTGCTGGTGCGATACCACTGGCTTCACATGCGTCCGCTACCGCCGCGTCCGCCGCCGGAACCCGACCAGCGCCTCCTATACCATTTACATACTCTTTGAAATTACAGCTCCGCCACGATTGGTCCGTCAGGAGGATTGAATACTGAGAGCCTGCTCCGTGGCCGCCACAGACAACACATTTGCATACTGATATACATATATTTTTTTAACATCCTCTCGATATGATTTTCAATCCTTTCAACCCCGATGAGGGACTTGCTTTTTATGGATGAGATGGACGTAGCAATGCTGTGTCCCAGAGCTATTACTTTTTCGGGGTTTATACATGAGGTTTGTTTCTTTTTAATGTTATGTATGAGTAAATAGATCAACTCGAGCACTCATGAATGGATCAGATGAAGCACTCATAAATGAGTCAGTTACAGGGCTCATGAATGGGTCAGATGAAGCACTCATGAATGGATCAGATGAAGCACTCGTGAATGGGTCAAATGAAGCACTCATGAATGAGACAGAGAAGCACTCGTGAATGGGTCAAATGAAGCACTCATGAATGAGACAGAGATGCACTCATGAATGGGTCATATGGAGCACTCATGAATAAGTCAGATGAAAAACTCGTGAATGGGTCACATGAAGCACTCATGAACGGGTTGGGTGAAGCACTCATAAATGGGTCAGATGAAGAACTCATGAATGAGTCAGATGAAGCACTCATGAGTGGGTCAGTTGAAGCACTCGTGAATGGGTCAGATGAAGCACTCATGAATGGGTCAGATGAAGCACTCATGAACGGGTCGGATGAAACACTCAAGAATGAGTCAGATGAAGCACTCATGAGTAGGTCAGTTCAAGCACTCGTGAATGGGACAGATTAAGCACTTATGAATGGGTCAGATGAAGCACTTAGGAACGGGTCGGATGAAGCACTCATGAATGAGTCAGATGAAGCACTCATGAATGGGGTAGATGAAGCACTCACGAACGGATCAGATGAAGCACTCACGAACGGATCAGATGAAGCACTCACGAACGGGTCAGATGAAGCACTCATGAATGGGTCAGATTAAGCAGTTATGATTAGGACAGATGAAGCACTCACGAACGGGTCAGATGAAGCACTCATAAATGGGTCAGATGAAGCACTCATGAATGAGACAGATGAAGCACTCATGAATGGGTCAGATGAAGCACTCACGAACGGGTCAGATGAAGCACTCACGAACGGATCAGATGAAGCACTAACGAACGGGTCAGATGAAGCACGGGTCAGATGAAGCACTCATGAATGGGTCAGATAAAGCACTCATGAATAGGACAGATGAAGCACTCACGAATGGGTCAGATGAAGCACTCATAAATGGGTCAGATAAAGCACTCATGAATGAGTCAGATGAAGCACTCATGAATGGGTCAGATGAAGCACTTACGAACGGGTCAGATGAAGCACTTATGAATGGGTCAGATGAAGCACTCATGAATGGGACAGATGAAGCACTCAAGACCGGGTCAGATGAAGCACTTATGAGTGGGTCAGATGAAGCACTCATGAATGGGACAGATGAAGCACTCACGAACGGGTCAGAAGAAGCACTCACGAACGGGTCAGATGAAACATGAATGGGTTACATGAAGCACTCATGAATGGATCGGATGAAGCACTCATGAATGGGTCAGCTGAAGCACTCATGAACAGGTCGGATGAAGCACTCACGAATGAGTCAGATAAAGCAGTCATGAATGGGTCAGGTGAAGCACTCATGAATGGGTCGGATGAAACACTCAAGAACGGGTCAAATGAAGCACTCATGAATGGGTCAGATGAAGCACTTACGAATGGGTCAGATGAATCACTCATGAATGGATCAAATGAATCATTCATGAATGGATCAGATGAAGTACTCATAAATGGGTCAGATGAAGCACTCATGAATGGGTCACATGACGCACTCATGATTGGTTCAGATGAAGCACTCATGAATGGGTCATATGAAGCACTCATGAATGGGTCACATGAATCTCTCATGAATGGATTAGATGAAGCACTAATGAGTAGATCAGTTGAAGCACTCATTAATGCATCAGATGATCATGAATGGATCAGATGAATTGAACAGCCATACTCTCTATACAAAAAAAAAAAGGAAAAGAGAAAACGTGTCATGTGAGTTATGTGACGCCAAAGCGTTGCGTTATGAGAGATGCAGCCCATGCGAGCCGGTCTGTGGACTGGATGCCAGCCAACCACGTGCAGGTGAGGCACAGAGTGCCAGTAGTATACAGTGACCCGGTCGGTCGTGGGAGGGGCACAGTGCTCTGCCCTCCCCAGGCGGGAGGTAAAGTACTGCCCTGGTCCCTATATGCCTGACACTTACTACAAGGTGTCACCCATGAATATACAGAAAGATAGGTAGACAGATGGAAACAAAGACAGACAGACAGACAGACAAGGACAGAAAGTTACAGACATGCTAAATGAATACAGACGTACAGTTAGGAATGAAGGCCAGAAATTCCTTAGTGTCTGTGTTCGGGATTACCTCACCGACTCCTCTGAGCAGTCCACCATGTGGTATTAACCATTCCCACTGGAGCCGGGGCTCCCGCGCCTCCCTTGCCAGGGGAAAATGAACAAGTCCACCTCCTCGCCCCATTTTCGTCTCTTGGTACGAGAGAAAAAAAAAAAAGTCTAAAAAAAAAGACCCTCCAAATTGGAAGCTGGCAGGGAGCGCACCTTTTCCAAAATTCTGATCATAGGGTGTAAACTTTTCAATATTGGTTGGGTTGGGGCGAAGGGGAGGGGAGTGGGAGGGAGGATGGAAAGGCTGCGTGGCTCCCAACACAAGTATTTGCAATTTAGATGTTACGGTCGACAGGCGTAGTGAGCTAATATACACAGATACCGCGCGGATATTGTCAGCGGCTGCCACTGGGTCCTAAGCCGATCACCGCCACACTCCCAATATGTGGGACGGGGACTTATGCCTTGTGTGTGTGTGTGTGTGTGTGTGTGTGTGTATGTGTGTGTGTGTGTGTCGATTCTCACTCCATTCCCCTTCTTCTGTCTGTCTATCTATCTATCAATCTATCTATCTGTCTGTCTATCTGTCTGTCTGTCTATTTCTGTCTGTCTGTCTCTCATCGTCTCCTTTACTCCATCCCTTATCCCTCCCATGGCGTCCTTTCTGTTCCACCTCTCCCCTGCCCAATTTCTTTCCTGGCCGCTCACCATCCCCTCTCCCTCCCCCCCCTCTTATCACCTTCATCTCTCACACTCTCACTCTTACTTACGAGTTAACGGCTGTACGATGCACTGTGTCTTGTTCCATATACACACTTCAGTGTATATGTAATCTGCGTATACGCGGTAACCTGAATGTACACAATATGTTCTGTGTATGCATGGCATATTTCAAACTTGTTTTGTAGCACACAGATATTGTTACCTATATTGTTATCAGCATTACTCACTCTACTGTAACTATAAATCAAATATATGAAACATTCTAGACCTCCCTCCTACCCTGACGAGAGAGGGGTGGACCCCTTTGGGTCCCTGGGCCCCACTCGGGCCCACCTGTCACCCTCCCATGTCCACGTACTGTACCCACTGTGTGCTCTATACTGGCCTCCGCCTACCCCTAGATATGTTCTCTTCATCCTTACTCTCACTGAAATACTTTGTCTGTGTATATCTTCACAACAAACGTTTAAATACAAAAATATTAAAAAATCACCTTTCCTTTCTTCCCATGTCTATGTACACGTTTCCCCTTGTTCTCTTTGCCTTCCCTCGTGGTTCATCTTATTTCTCTCTTCGCATCCTTTTCCTCACTTTCCTATCCACTATTTCCACGCTTATCCATCCACCTATGTTTTTCCGTCTTATCCACCTACTGACTGTATTATAT
>JAYMFT010312768.1:0-23533 GCA_038088735.1 Panulirus argus | reverse complement strand
GTGTGTTTATATATATATATATATATATATATATATATATATATATATATATATATATATATATATATATATATTCTAAATGAAGATGAGGGTCCTTAGCTTCGCGGTAAGAGGTCTGAGGAACGTGTCATATTTCACCGTCTGAGAGTTATACCAAGTCATGAGGAAAGTAATCTTTTATAGTGTGATTTATTGCGGAATATCTCCTGGTGCCGGCATGAGGAACGAGCCAGATGAACGTGGGAGTTGCTGTATTAGCACAGGGCTAGTTGGTTCCACAGCCAGGCGGAGGCTGGCGTGTCAGTGACCTACACCCGCTTCATGTACAGGTGGAGCCCACAGCTGCCTTCACAGTGCCAGTGGCCCCGTGACCTGAGCCACACGCCATGCAGGCGGCAGTCAGGTGTTTTTGTGTGTGTGTGTTTGATGGGAGGTTGCGAGGTGTGTCGGTGGTTGGTGGGTGGTAGTGAGGTGTCTGGTGGGCGGACATTGTGGCGCAACATAAAATCGGCTTCTGTTTATCTCGTGATTACGAGATGTAACCTGACCGAGACATGTTAGTTGTTGATTAGCATTGTGTGTATATTACGGCAGGGTCAGGTGGCTTGATGACCCGATCTGATCCCATCTCGAGGCTGTAGACCTGAATGTACACCAAAGCTTTATTCAGCAGTTGCACTACAGCTAGGCTTGTGCAAGGAGACACCTGAACCTCTTCAAGAATATGACTTTTGAATGTCGCAATAGCTTTAATTGTAGAAATTGTCTCAGTGACTTGCGTGCTGTAAACAGTGGCCAGGCTGTGGCTATGGAGCACACTGTTAATGGTACGCTGTGTGTGGTGTTAGTTTAAGCTAGCCTGGTAGTGAGGACCTTACCTTCCCACCCCTGGCTGACCACCACCATGGTAGGCTCACACACGTCCCTCAGCCAGCCGTATGCACGCCCCTCCTCCCCAGGGGTTTAATAAGTGGTTCAGTGAAAAAAATTCCTCCAAATTTTTTTTCTTTTAAGCTGCGCTTCCATTATAGGAAAGTAATTTTGAGGGTGAGAACATAATGAGAGGGAATTATTTTTTTACTGCGAAAATGAGCTTAGCTCAAGGACCCAGGTCGTTGAACAGATATTTTGATCCCGAAACCCTAAAGTCATGAGAACTGAATGTGTGGGTTTGTTCACGATGAGAGACCTGCTCACCCGTGCAGGGGTTGAGCTAACGACATCATCTGGCGAGATTTCGCGAGACGATAAGGTAGTTAATGGCCCAGGCCAGCAGGCGATGGGATCGATGCTCGGCTCCCAGGGGAGGACACTGCCGGCCCGGTAGCCGATAATGAATTAGCCCCCAATGTAATTAGCTCCAACATGGCCGCTCTGGCGATGAATGCCGGTGAACCAGTTGGGTCGGAAAGGCGATCCGTCGGGCCAGGTCGTTCCTTACATAAGGCATCAGATCCCCCGAGCTATAATGTCTGGAAGGACTCAGGGCTGTCGTCTCCCACACCACCTTCGCTGGGGACTTTCACCAGCGAGGCGCGACGGCCGTATCCTGACATATACCGTAAGGCGATCGACTTTGGCGGGTCTTTTCCGATCATGTCACCTATTGGAGGCCGCGGACTGCAGGCCTACACACCCACTTACACCCACCATCCCTGCCTGCCTGACCAGACGATATGTAAGACGTATGTTCGGCGAGGTCTTGAATGCACCCAGTGGGTGGTTCTTTATGTTTCCAACGTTTACCCTTTTTACAAAGTGTCTCGGACCCTCGATATTTACGCTGATTTCACGTACTGTACCAATTGCATCTTTTTATTTTAGTGTGAGAATTTAGAGCTTTTGAGTGAGAATGAAAGAAGGTGTTTTACATTTGAATGAGGCAGAATTCCACCCCCCAAAAAATAGTAGAAAATGAGCAGTGGAAGAGATTCATCATCACTTTTTCTTCTCTCGTCTTGGAGAGATCTTAGAACCCACCCTACCATTAAGATTCAGGCGACGGATGTAATTGCTGTAGTGCTACACAGAAAATGAGGTCACCTGACGTAAAGACTTACGCCATTTAAGTTTCTTTTCCTTGAAGTCATGACGTCGGGTGTGTTGTTATGTTAAGAGGCTTTGTTTTTCATCTTCCATAACGGAGAAGGTGGAGTTTATCTGCTTCAAACAAAATGTCTTCACAAGCAGACTAGTGGAAGACCTGGGTGGTATCTGGCTGTCGTGTGTGTGTCTCCTGTGGGTGAAATTTTGTTTTGATTTAGGTTCCCCTGCGTTTGATGCCACGAAGCTGGGACCAGTGTTTGTATCGATGTTAGAATGAGGAAGATTCGACATGAAAGCACAATTCCAGAGGGAGGAAAGCTTATTGACCAGGGAGGCGATAGATATTCCTCGGCTCTCCTGTACTGATCAGTGTTTGGAAGGTGAAGTTCAGTATTTCCACTGCACCTGTTGTTCCCGCCTGGCATTTTGTTGGGAATGACACCATCTACCAAAGGCTTTTTTTAGCGTCTGTATATTACAGGAGCACTTTGTTCTCTAGTGTCCTTCAAGTTTTATCGAGGTTGTGAGGGAAGCGTGATCCTCACCAGCAGTGCCCTTGCTCCAGGATGTGTGGTGTCATTGCTGCAGGTCGGTAGGTTTTTGTAACAGCTTTGTTACGTCCTGGGTGTGTGTGAGTCAGTCGTAGACTCTGGTGTAACACCGCAGTGCAGGCTTCTCCTGCTGTGTCCGTGCTGGAGGAGGACGACACGAGGGAGTGTCAAGAGTCTGGTGTGCTCGGGGCATACTGGCTGTGGGCCTCTCTAAGTTCGGTTAGTGGTGACGGTCTGTTATACACGGCGCGGGGGATGCAGCGGATATATATATATATATATATATATATATATATATATATAGAGAGAGAGAGAGAGAGAGAGAGAGAGAGAGAGAGCCGTGAGTGACCCGTCCTTCTTGTGGGGATCATGAGTGGCCTGGCCGTCTGATAGGGGGCCGTGAGTGGCCCGGCCGTTTAGTGGGGACCGTAAGTGGCCCGGCCCTTTCCTGGATCCGTGAGTGAGCGTCGGTTGGGAGACTCCTGGTTGAGTCAGCATGCTGAGGGAGGATGATCAAGGCGTCGAGTGGGTGGCTGGCTATACAGGATAACCCCCCCCCCTCCCCCTTCCCCCTATCCCCCTTCTGATGCTGTTTATGTCAGTGTCGGCAGCGTCTGCCTGGTGTCCGTCATCCTGGTGCATCTGCTGCCTGGCTGCTGCACAGCTATTGTTCTGTACCGTTCCATGTTATGATGAAGCAAAGTTATTGTTTCGCTTGTGCTGATACTCCTGTACCTTTCGTATATTGTGACCAGTGTACCGTGTCTTGTGTCATCGGTGGCACTTTGTGCTCCTGTTAAGTTGCTGTTGTATCCCGGGTTATATATTGTACGGCCGGCTGCACGCTTGACTGCCCCACGTGCAGTAGCAGACTCTTTTATTTTTTTCTTCTGGCAGGGAAGACCTGAGCCTGGACCAGGTGCAGCCACGTCGTAGTCAGAGTGGACTCGTTCTCTGCACCGTCGGGTATGGTAGATGTCACATCGGAACGGCCGCAGTGATTACCCCGGCCATCTGTTTTGGTTCAGTGTCTGACGGCGACTTGTTTACCAGTTAGGAACTGATGTCATTAATTCTCGTAACGTAGGTCGCCCGATGCCGCATAATGTGGTCATGTTGGGTAGGCATTAGTGATGGGTCGCTGCTTACAATGGTGAACAGGGAGCCTGCTGGGTTGGTGGCTGGCATCCCGTTCGCGTTGATGAGGCGCTGCTGGACATACCCTGTGGGGGGGACCTGGCTCACGTCGCACGTCTAGTTCCGGCTGCCAGTTGCCATGCTGATGCTCATGGCCAGGTGCTTGCTTGTGTGTGTGGCAAGAAGGTTGTTGAAAAGTTGCCGTGGGGGAAGTTAGTGAGCAGTTCTGCCATGCCGTAAGTGTGTAAGGGCAAAGTGCTCACATGAGCTGGATCAGGTGCGTGCAGGCAGTCATGCGCCGTATGTGGGAAGTCGTTTCCCAGGTTATCCTGCAGGTTAGGGAGGGCAGGGACTCGTTACCCTGCTACACTTAGGGCGAAATGTGTTCCCAGTGTGCAGGTTTTTCTTCGTGAGACTAACATTTGCGACACTTGTCAGTATGTGGAGGAAGATATTGTTATTTCCTGTTTCCCGTACGGAGCTAATGTCGTTCGTGTACTGACCCACAACACTTGGGGTCCTGGCAATGGTGGGTGTGGCGTGGGCCCGCCCGTCGTGCCAGTGATTAGCAGAAATTAGCTAATGATAAGCGCTGCGTCCTTCTGCTGTCCCCCTAAGATCCCTACATCCCTGAGTTCCGTCTTCACAGCGCCCGGCAGAGAGGACTTCTGTGTGGGCCTCCTGCTGGGGCGGTGGCTGCATGCCGCCAGTGAAGTCCTCCTTGTGGGCCCTCCTGCTGGGGCGATGGCCGCACTTCCTGTCTGCTAGTCACGATCCCCGGCTCCTGCGTGTTTGTTTCACGCCGTGACACCCAACCGAGGCGTCCGGAGTCGTTTGCATCCCCCTCTGTACTACCTCTCCTACAGCCGCTGATGATCTTATCAGGTGCACCCACTTCATCTGTCCCACAATCACCCCAGCGCCCCTTTTCTATTCCACGGCCATTCCACCACTCCTCACCTGCCTCACAAACACCCCAGCACCCCATTACCTATCCCACAAACACGCCATCACCCCATCACCTCTTCCACAATACTTCAGCAACCGTTCCTTCTCCCCAGACCTCAAGCGGTGTGCTCCAGCAGCCCCGACTGCCCCAGTTGACACACATGGGACCCCCCCCCCTCACCCTACCCTTTGGTACGTTCCTCCCAGTCATCATATGTCGAACCCATCTGTCATAACAAGGGGCTGTGTGGCCTCCCCTAGTCTGCTCCACAGTTGGCGGCGTCATGTGGCCCTGCACCCGTCTTGTATTCCACACAAAGTGGAGTCCTATAGGACCCACATCTGTTTTGCATTCCGCACCAGGCGGCGTCATATGGGGCCCTACATCAGTCTTGTATTCTACACATTCATGGAGGGAATTACTCATCGTGAATCATTGCTTGAGTTGATCTTTACGAAAACGCCAGAGAAACGAGTCGCTCGTCAAATCGTCTCATGTCTGATTTAGCCCTTATGTAAATTACTCATTGCCTGACACTGGGTGAGACCGTATCACTGCCTTCGTTATGTGTGGTGTTTGGTGGTGAGGGAGGGAGTGTATACTGGAGGAACTCTGCCACTGTCTCTTTGCTTCCTCGGCATCACTTCCGGCCTCACTGTTGGTTCGGAACACACATACACACACCTGGTGAGTTTATGCAAACACGTGTAAAGTCGAGGTATAATGTCTATTTCGCACACTACTGTTGAGACTGTACCTGGCTGACTTGCTCCCACTGTGACCCCCTTCCCTCCACACACACACACACACACGGTCAGGACCCCTTTCCTCCACACATACTTTCACAACCCCTCCCCTCCTCTCTCCTCCGCACACATTGGAAGTTTCTAAAGGCGATCTAGAATGGGCGTGCAAGTCAGGTTGAGGGTTTGCTGGTGATGAAGGTCGGCAGCTGTGCGATCAGGACTTTACTCAAACGTTTCATGAAAAAGGAGCATCTTGAAATCCCATTTGGAAGAAGCAAAATGATTTTTTTTCTTTTTTTTTTTTAACAAATCAGGAAATTCGCGTTTCTCACAGTGATGCGGATGCTGGCATGGGGGCAGATTCTCCGGTGAGAAAACTCCCTCAGTAAAGCCACCATCAGCCAGTTGAAAGGACGGCAGAGAGAGAGAGAGAGAGAGAGAGAGGGAGAGAGAGAGAGAGAGAGGATAGATCACCTTTGACATAACCCAGGTTATTCCGTTTAGATCAAAAGAAATATTTAGTGTCCATGAGGTATGCCCGAAGAACATGAATACAGGAATTTTGCCGAAGGGGACGCCATTATACAGCAGTTTGATGATGCATTGGGTGCACGGGCCTGGAGTGTGGAGTCTCCAGAGTTTGACCACTGGTCACCAGGCCCACAAATAGGGGCATTGTTGCGTTGTGAGGTTGTGTGTGTGTGTGTGTGTGTAGAAGGACCCTTCCCTTATCCCATGGTCAGGAGGCGGTCGAGCGAGGCTTTTCACGAAACAAAGAAGTCGAGGTCTGCAACATGCTTCAGTTGTACGTGGACCAGTGCGTCATTACGGTAATGTCTGGGGAGCGAGTCTCCAGTGTGCCCATCACAAAACTGCAGTTGCAGGTTGGCTGCAGGTGCAAGATCCAGGTATTAGACCCCGTCCGGAAAAGAAGATAACCAAAGGAGGAAATGGGGAAGAATTAGAAACAGTTAAGGAGGAACGAAAGACATCTTTGGGATATGTAGGAAAGTCTTGGTGAAGATGCAGGCAAGTTGGGAGAGAGGGAAACGTGGCAGACCCTCTTTCAAATTCTGATGCAATGAGACAAAGACTGAAGGAGTGGAGGTCTAGAGTTGAAGGTTGTGGAATTTAAAGTTAAAGAGAAATCTGAAGGGTCGAATTGATTCTTCGACGCTGGATCCAACCACAACACAGAGCCCGGCAGTTTGGAAAATACTTTCTTCATTTTATCATGTTCGCTACTATACATTCCATGTTTTGTATATTGTGGTGTAAAATGTATTCAGTTTCATATTTATACGTTTGCATGTTATTAGATATTAAGCATCTTATTAAGAATATTTAAACTGTGGCTCCTGTCTTTCTGGTGAAAAATGTCAAGGAAATCAGATGTTTGATTGCCTAAGTATTGATTTAAAAGAGCTTTGAAAAGATCTTAAGATTTGCTGTAACTGATGGTTACAGGGACCATGTGCCAAGACCCCCATCCGGCAGACACACACGTAACTGTCATGCCTTTAAGAAATAAGTCATCCCTTGGGCCAAGACGCACGCGTCATGCATCACAATAAGAAAGTGACGAGGTGCTCTCACTTAGTGTTGCCCTCACGCCCACCACTACATCCGTCTTCCCATTCCCACCACCCACCACTACACCTTCTTCCCACGCCCAACACCCACCACTACACCCGCCTTCCCACGCCCACCACCCACCACTACACCCGCCTTCCCACGCCCAACGCCTTATGGGAGATGACAAGAGGCTTGCTACCTTGGACTGAGAACAACAGTATTGAGGGCACCGTCTCTTTCCTTTGTCCTCAGTCAGAGAGTTGGTTCTCAGCGCTGAGAGAACTGTTGTGTGTCGTAAAGGACTTAGGTCTCTAGGGAGTTTACGTATGACGTCAGGGATGTTGCAGACTGGAGGAAAGTTGCCGGGTGTCTGACCCCGGCTGATAGGCTGGGGCGGTCTTTCGTTGTGCTACACATCGTCATTTTCCAGGAACTCGGGCCCGTCGTCTCCATGCCTCTCCCTCCACGCCCACCGGTCGCTGCTCCAAAAAGGCAGCCGGGGGAGGGTTCCAGGAAGCTGGCTGGATAGCGGCAACTACGGCGTTGCCTCCTGCAGATGGCTCCTGCGTGGTAGGTAGCGTCTGCTGCAGCTGACGGCTGGGGATGGTCCTCGTGCACCCGCTTCAGAAGCCACAGTCTTTGAGGGACTTCGGCCGTGAGAGGTGTGGTTTCCCGTGCCGCAGGTTGACTTGGCTGTGGAGGAAGTTATATCCTGAGCTAGAGGTGGATTTATCAAAACTCACACTGACTTGGTTCTGTTAAACCTCCACTGGAGTCCCGGTTTGTGACCGCCTTACCAAGGGAAGACTAACCGACCGGTTGCTGGGGCCTCTCTTCCTGACCGTCTCACCAGGGGAAGGCTGACCTGAGGCTTTTGCACAAAGTTTTGTAAATCCCTTACATCATGCTCTAGATATAAATGTACATTGTTATTTGTAGACACTGTACACCATGCTGTTGGTGCCAGTTGTTTATGCAGTCGTTTGTAAATAGCCTTCTTCATGATGTTGTGGTACCATATGTATACTTAAAGCGTTTGTAAATACCGTATATTATGTTGTAAGTACAAAATGTTTACACAAACGTTTGGTGCAAGAGAATCCGGTACAGTTAGCAAGCCTAGTGTTTGGTGGTGAAGGGGGATTGGTGAAACCAATGTCATACGTAACGTTTGAGGCTGTCTCGGGTGTTGGGGGAGTGGGTGCCTCGTGTGCTCTCCCCTCCACTGATGATGGTTGTCACGGTATGGCCGTCAGTGGCGTGCTTCCCACTAGAATTGTGGTCCTAGAAGCCTGCTGCGAAAGGTTGGAGACGTAGAGTGAAAGGCCACTGCGAAAAGTTGGAAGGTGTAGAGTGAAAGGTAAAGGAAAGATCCTCGATTGTCTGTATGAAACTGGTGTTTTAGTGTATCGTTTCCATTGTGTTTGATGGTGTGAGATTGCATGTGGCTGGGTTGTAGTTCCTGTTATTGTTGGAAGATGTACGATTCTGTAACGTCGTTGACCAAATGAGAATGTTTATTTATTTTATTTTGCAGGTATGGTTGTGTTGTGGGCGTCCTGGGTGAGGCGGTGGACGTGAGGGCCATTATAGTGGTACTGCTTAAGGTGACGGTAAGGCACTGTGAATCATACAGAACACTGTCTCAGAATGTGAAAAGATAGAGCCGTTTAGGGATAGATCTAAACAAACTCTGTAAGAAATGTCACTACACCTTATTGTTAATAACAGGATACCTGAAATTTTAAGTTTGTATCCACTTTTTGCATCTAATCGGTAAAACTTACCATATGAAGCTATATAATGAATGTAATATTAACCCACTGGGGTCTGACTAAGACACTTTGTGACCCATGTAATCCTTTTGCGCTACCGGTTGCAGGATGAGTATGGGGTGCACTATAGATTTGTCGGAGTTACCTACTTAACTCAAACTGTCCAGTGTTATTACTCTCCACTGATGTAAGGGGCATTGGTGAGTGACCCACACCATCTTTCACTGGACATCAACACTTGTGTAAGACGAGAGATACTGTCGTGGTGTGTGTGTGTGTGTGTGTGAGGAACGCAGATTCACCTGGAGGTAAGTGTTGCTGGCTGGGGTGCCCCGGCACGTGTTGGGGCCCTTTAGACACGCTTGTTTTTGCCTTGTGTTAACATTTAATTAGCCAGTTATTAGGTCCCGACGAACGTTACATTCATCTTCAGCGGTAGAGGATAATGGGCGTAGCCGCACCTGTCGCTCCTCTGCTGATGACGGTGTCGTGATGCGGGGGACGGGAGGGCCTGCCGTGGGGGGCTGCCTGTGCCGCCCCTGGCCACTCGTGATGAGAAGAGGATGCTTCCTCCTCCTCCTCCTCCTACCACTACCCTGCCCTCCAGCCTGGCGCCGCCGCAGGGCAGCACGGCTCGCACGGGCTCTCGTGTCTGTCGTGTTCACTGATGCCATGATCAACTCGAGCTGTCCGTACACGTTCACACGAACCTGAAGCTCTTGTCTTCCCGCGTTCGATGCGCTCTGGCTGCGACTGGGTCTCGTCAGTGACGCCATATTGTTGGTGTGACTAGCAAGGACTCTAGTAGACTGGCCGACGTTGTATTTTACCCTCGTATGAGTTATGGCTGGCGGTGAGGCCGAGCTGTGATGTTGGCTAGGAGCTCGGCCTGTCCGCCGCTGCCCACGGGACACAGCTTGATCGCAAGTGGAATGCACGGAGGGCTGGAGTGGTGATGGGGAGGTAGTGGAGGCAGGGCTGGAGTGGTGATGGGACGGTGGTGCCTGGTGGGAGCTAGCAGTGGTGGTCCAGGTCTTCCCTTTGCCCATGTGAGGGTAACAGGGGGAGAAGCGCCAGGGAGTGTGTGATCTACTGGGGTATGTTGAAGAGGGTCTTTGTTGTACGTGGAGTAATGGTGTTAGGGAGGTCACCAAGTGTAACGGAGGGTGTTAGGGAGATCATCAGGTGTTACAGAGTGCCTGAAAGACGTGAAAGGCGAAATAGATGATGGCACACATCATGGCTTTCATAATTTCCGAACTAACTTTACTCTTGTGTGGTAACACTATATTCTAGACGGACGACATTGTTGCTTAAAAACTGTTGAGATCATACACTGCCCACAGCGAAGCTTTAAAGACGATCACGGCGGCCGAGGACGTGAGGAAGACCTGGGAACGAACTGGAGAAGGTTAGGGGAGGACCTGGGGAATACCTTGGGAAGACCTGCTTGTGGTGTACGACTCCTGACGGCCGACGAGGGAGGCGTTGAGCTGCATGCCGTTGGAACATTGCCAGTACGGTACGTTTGGGGTACGGCCAGACTGATGCACGACTTGCGCAAGACCTTTTTTCTGTGCCACAGTCTGGTGTGTTCAGTGACTGGTGTTCCTACGTGTTATATTTATCATCACCTGAGGTAATGA
Organism: Panulirus argus; assembly: GCA_038088735.1. Taxonomy (NCBI): domain Eukaryota; kingdom Metazoa; phylum Arthropoda; class Malacostraca; order Decapoda; family Palinuridae; genus Panulirus; species Panulirus argus. The sequence continues at coordinate 13,108 of JAYMFT010312768.1, read as the reverse complement.
ACGCGGGGGGTCTGTGAGGGGTCGGGTTTACTGTGTGTAATAATCGTAGCCCTGGGTGGACCCGGGCTACTGGGTTAGGTCGGAGGTCGACCAGGCTGTTGGAAGTCGCAGCCCGCAGGGCCACATAGCCCCAACAGTCTGGTGTATCGTTTTATCGACGTACCGGTACGAGCGTACCGTGGGGGTGGGGGGTGGGGGGTTAGCGGCCCCATCTTCGGTTACACAAGGAGTACCTCGCTCCAGGTGCTCCTTCCTACCCTACCACAGCTTCCTTATCCCACCACAGCTTCCATGCTACACTACGTCTTCCCTGCCCGACCACAGCTTCCCTCTCTCGCCAGATCTTCCCTGCCTCATCACAGCTACACTACCCCGGCAAAGCTTCCCCGACCCACCACAGCTTTCCTGCTCCACCACAGCCGCCATGTTGTAGGTATCAGTTTTCTCCTTCGTCGTCGTGGTTGCTATTAGCGGTGGTGTCTGCTGCACCGGCACAAGACTCGGGTTTCGCCCCCCAGCCCCACAAGACCTGGCGATTGACTCTGGAACACCGAGTCCCTGGCCCATCACCACTTGTGTCCTCCCGCTTAGGCTGGTCTCAACCACTGCCACCGTATGTCCACTCCCCCAGAACCCCCCTCATGGCCGTTGATTTTTATCCTGCTGTTCTGACCCATTAAATGATGGGGAGAGGGTGTGCCCATTCACGACAAGGCTAGCGGGGTCGGTGGGTGGATGTGTAAAAGAAGGTTGCTTCAAGGTAGTGTGGCTAGGACGAGCCGAGAGGTGTTGCCAGGTTAAGGATTCAGGTAGTGGGTGGTGGCAGAATCCGTGGTGGTGGGTGGTGGCAGGATCCAGATAGTGGGTGGTGGCAGGACCCAGACAGTGGGTGTTGGCAGGACCTAGGTAGTGTTATCACTTGGTGACCTGACCTGTGACTTCCCTACCATCCACTGGCCTCAGGTGAACCTCTCTCACTAATCAGCGTAAACAGTTGATGATGGTAAAAATGTTCCGTTCGTTCTTGTCCTAGTGAGACACGAGTGGTGTTGGCACTTCCGTGCTTATTTTACCTCAACAGTGTATGGCATGTCTTCCATTTTTTCTTGCCATCTGTTTCACTGGAAGAAGGGAATAGCTACTGCTTACTGTTCTGTCCTAACCTCATCTATAGAGGACAGAAATTAGAATATAAATCTGCTGATAACCAGGTCACAGAGGACAGAAGCTCTGTACACTCTGGTGGTGTTAGCGTAACACTGGCTTGTTAGTGAGGCGTGTGGTATGCCCCGTCAGTGGCTCCCTGAGAGGAGGACAAGCATTATGGCCTGCATCATGTGACGTGCTTGCCCGCCTCGCCAGAATAACTCTTGGCTAATCCATTATTCTTGTTTCCGCTGAGGCGCCGGAATCGAGTGTCATGGGTGTCTGGCGGGGCGGAGGGGCACAGAGGCTCTTTGTAACGGCTACTGCAACGGCTGACGGACGGGCCGCACCCCACAGCCTCCCCTTGTTCCCGCAGCCATTGCTGCTGACGAGGTGGGGGAGGGGTGCTTGGCTCCCCGCTACCCACTTCCCTCCTAGTCACCATATTGACTTACCACTCTCCCATGGACAGTTTGGGCGTCAATACATCTGTAGAGGAAGTGATCGTTAGAGGATTGCGTGTGGGTGAGGTTGGAATCTCACCATAGAGTGCGGCGACGGGTTCCGGGAAGAACAGCAGTTCTTTTCAGTGTGTCTTTGAGGCGACTGGAAAGTGGAATATTTTTCTTCAGTGAAGTGCTTCACCCCGTCGCTGTTGTGCTATGTACGCTATGTATGTCTCCTTCGCCATTACGAAACAGACGTGGTGTTGGCGTTTATACGTTGGGGACAATGTTCTCAGGGCGCCACGCGTCGTCCTAGTGCTTGTACACCGGTCACTGTGTTGCGCTGGTGGTCATGCAGGTGGTCATAGCGAGCCTCGCACGACATGGAATGCTGCCACGGACGGAAGCGAGGAAGTGAATGCTCGGGGAGGCATACATGACGCATCAGAACAGGCAGCATGGTGGTATGGCTCGGGTGGGAGGGGCACCCCACACACCTGGCAAAAAAGTCCCACCAGCAACACCAACCCAGACGTACAGGTATTCCGAGTATTCGATGAGGATGTCGGACAGTGTAGGGCAGTAGGCTTAACCTGGAAGAGTTGTACCAGGCGGCCCCAGGTGGATGTAGAGAACACCAGCTGCTGCTGCTGGTTGAGGAGGAGGAGGGGGCAGGTGTCGAAATGGTGTCCCCCTGGACAACCAAGCAACACAGCCGCTGACTCTGCATGGTGTGGCAACAATCAGGTGTGCCGGTTTTTTCCAGGTAGGGGGAGGGTGTTTGAGTGTTGGGGGAAGGGGGAGGCATGACCTTGTGAGGGAGGGTGCTGGCTGCTGCTGGAGGTAGACAAGAACAAGTTGGTAGTATGTCATGGGTAGCAAGTACCTGCACCGTTAGTACTGTCCCCCGAGTCTCCCAGGACGCAGGCTGGGCCCGGGGACTTCACGAGGACCCGCCACACATCGACGGTGTGAGATAAGGATGGCCAGGTTTGTCATAGACCGAGTGTGTGTGCGATGTTGACTCTGGGCGGGGAGCGGTGGTGCGGAGGGCGGTGTGGCGCGCTAGGTATGCGGGATGGGGGGCGCTGGAGGGAGGGAGGGAGGGGAGGTGCGGCCTCAGCATTCCTCATTCATGGGGGAGCAGGGAGGGGAGCGGGGAAGCAGTGTGCTTGCAGGACCCACAGCTCGACACCGACACCTGCAGACCTTCACAATGTTGGCTAGGCGGTTCCTCGCCGCCTCGGGTCACGTGACAGAGCTAGTGAATGGAGTTGGCCGACACATAGACCTTGTTGATGAGGAGGACCTGAAGCCTCCTGCTGCCTCCTGCTGTTGGTCAGGGGGAACTAATGCTTCTTGCTGGTGACTAGGAAGACCTGCTGGCTCCGGCTGGTGGCCTGGAGAACAGACGTCCTTCTCTTCCTCCTCCACCCCCCTCCCTCCCTCCTACCCTCCTCTTTCCCAAGAAGTTGCATTACATCATGGTGGTTGCAGCAGCGGTGCCCCGGGTCACGGATCGACCTAGTTTGTGACTGCGTTCGGCAGAGATGTTGCAGAGGCGTTACTGGTTGATTGGTGGATGGGACCGAGTAGAATAGGGCCGCTGGCTGGCCCAGGATCAAGCGGTGGGCTACGGGAGGGAAGTCTGTGATCCTTCCTTCACGCCGCGTTGAAATCTTTGTCTTTCCCCGGCCATGGAGTGGGCGTGGCTGGCTGGCCGGCTAGCTGGCAGTTGTAGCTTCGAGGGGTGTGTGTGTGCTCCCTTCCTCAACCTGCATTGAAATCTTTTCTTCACGATGTCGGGCGACGCAGGGGACCCGTTGCAGGTGGTCGCATCTCCATGTTTACACAGGGGGATATGTCGTGCCGCCTCGAAATGATCTAATATACTTGATGAAGTATACCACACCTGCTCATAAACCTGAGGTAAACCGCTGTGGCCCATATACTTGAAGTATACCGAATAGCTTACATGCCTGAAGCCAACGGCACTCGCCAGGATACATGAAGTATAACGTACAAGCTTCTCTACAGTACATGAAGTATATCACACATGCTTGTGTAATTGAGGTTTACCGCACTCCAGTTTACCTGAAGTATACTGCTCACGTTTATATCATGTTCACATGAAAGCACTCGTTAGGCACAAATGCACACGCATAACACGTATTTAATCTGAAAGTCTGTGTTTTCTGCTTTAATCTGCAGAACCTGAGGAACATTCACCATTGGAGCTGCGGGTCGTGTATGTTGTGTGTGATCACCCGGGGAACATCTTGTGTGGGTACCCAGCTGACAGAACATGAACAGGGAGACACTGATAGTTTGGAATTGTCAAGTTCTGGCCTTTGTGAGCGAACCGGTCTCGCTCGGCCCACGGTGGCGAGTCCCGTTGTGGAAGGCCTTATGTAAAACTCCGTTGACTGTGGTGTTAGTAATGGTTCATGCAGTGCTTTTATTTATTCGCCCAATTCGTGTTTAGTATATGACTTGCTGGGGGTGTCGGATGATCATTGGTTCAGTGGTTGCTTCGAGCCTTAAGGCGGCTGTGGCCATGGCTGCGGCTCGGAGCAGTGTCATCTGGTTTGTTCCTGGAATATCTGAGAGCTTTTTCCATGACCTCGACACCCCTCTCAGCCCAGGGTTAGGACCTTTCCTTACTTGATCAGGATATCCAGTGTCTCCCTGGCATCTCGGCAAGCTCTTGTCACGGCAAATGCCACGGGATCTTTCTTCGATTATTTTCACCTTGATTTATTTTTTGGTCTTACGTAAAAGATGAAAGTGATAGGCAAACGGGCGACGAAGGACTTGCCCAGAACTGAAGTCTCTTGTCACTTCGAAGAGCTGTTGTACATATGCCTCGGTCTGTGGCGGCGACTGTACACAGCGCGCGCCACAGACAAGACTTCAACGCCGCTGTTCCCCCAGGTCTTTGGGATTGGCCAGGAGATGTACGAGCTATCCCAGTGTTGTGGGACTCCCATAACAGGATTCTGGGATTACCACAACGCAGACCAGTCTTGATCCTAGGGTTCTTCAGTCTTATAGTGTCCAGGTGTTGTCTGTCGTCCTTCCCGGGACGCCGCCGACCAGAGGCTGACGTCACCGTGACCGAGATCTGTCCCGGGACGCGGTCGACCAGGGAGTGGTTCCACTCGCAACCAGGACCTGTCCAGGGACGCGTTAGATCGGAGTGTGGCGTGACCGGGACCCGTTCCGGGACGTGGTATAAAAGAAAGTGGCGTTACTAGGACGGTAGAAACGGTTGGGGACGGGGCTCCGCGAGTGTAGGACTTCTTCCCCGTACGGTACAGTTATGGGAATTACAGAGAGGTGATTATTCAGAAATGTTGTACCCTAGTATTAGGCAGGAGAGAACATGGGAAGAATAGGGGCTTGTGTGTGGAGAGGACGGGGCCTTAGGGAGAGGACTTGATGGTTTAGTATGTGGTTGATTCGATGGGTGAGGGAGGGACGGGAGGAGGAGGGAGAGGTGAGGTAAAGTAGGGCGGGAAGGGAGAAGGTTAAGGCAGGACAGGTGGGGTGAGAGGACATAGGGTGAGTAGGGCAGGGCCGGGTAGGTAGGTGGGAGGGTAGGTGGTGCGAGTCATGGTGGGGTGGGGAAGTTATCGTGAGGGGTGGGACTGGGTGGTGGGGGGGGAGGGGGGTCTGGCTTGGGATGGAGAGGCTGGGGGTCAGAGGGCAGGGCAGACTGCTCCATGTGGACGACTTGGGGTCCTCCTTATTCGGCCGTGAAGGTCGTGACGCTTGACCCGGAGCTTGGACGACCTGGGTGGCTGGGTCGACCTGCCTTACTCTCTGGTCCTTTGTCCTGAGGCATTACCTCCCTGTGACAGCCCTGGTCTCTCTCCCGTCTCGTCCCAGGTCTTTTTCCTCCTGTCTTCATGGTGTTAGTTGCAGGTCCAGCCAGGTCTCCCACGTCGCTTGCGTCACTTCTCAATTTAATCGCGAGATCTGTGTCACCTACACTAACATTATCATTCTTTCATGTATACACACACACTGCCCCCATTTGTATACGTATGTTATGAACGTATGCCATGCTGTGATCACGGGATGTCGACATTTTACTCGCACACCCTAATTCGGCAGTCTTGTTCACACATCCGCCTCTCGCGAGCTGCCATGGTTACCAAGTGTCCTGATGTCTGTATATGGCTTTGCATGTTTTTTCTGCACATATTTGGGTACTGCGTGGCCTGTTGCAAACACCCACTGGCACCCATTGTGTATGTGATTTGTTTGTGTTTGTATTGTAAATGCCAAATTATGTCAGTCGTGTAACATTTTATACATTATGATGTGACTTGTTTCCACCCTCCATTATAATGTTGGTACTAGTATCTAGTTAAGTCCAGATACTGTGTATATGTATGTCTTATCTGCTACACCACATGTCCCACACCATAAGTCCCAGTTATCCCAATCCCATACATCCCAGTTGTCCCCTTCCATACATTCCAGCTCCCATACCACGCCCTAGTCGTCCCCTTCCTTACGACCCAGCTCTCATACCACGTCTTGGTTGTTCCATCCGAACCTTTGGTTGCGTTCGAACCCACGTAGGGTGGACAGGATCAAGCCACTGTTGGCAAGGCGAGGAGTGCTCGCCTGTAGCCAGGTAATGGCCGAGTGGAAACCATAATGAACTTGTATATACGTTCATGGTGTTGACTTTGTCAGGATAGTGTGTTGCCGGATCCTCACCCGGATTACAAGTGTTGGCAAAGATTCATCTCTGTGGGTCGTGTCTCATGAACCAAGAACCTGGGTGCTGCTGGTTGACATGCAAGACCTTCCGGCAGAGGAGCGGAGGGGAGGGCTCCTGACTCTCCTGTAGGAGGCCATCATAATACTGGAATCTAAAACCGTCAACTTTATTGCCCTAATCTGAATGGTTTGCTGGTAATCAAAGGCAATTTGGAGCAGTGTGTTTTGTTGCCTGAAGAAATAGGGATCCCGTTTTCCAAGCGGCACGCAGCTGGCTTCTTCCCATAGTTTTTGTGTGAAGACCAACCATTCGAGGATTGACCATTATGATGCCTTCTTTCCCCGTTCGGTGGGGCTGTTGATGTTTTTTCCCTCCTCGGTACCATTCTACCTTCAATGGGTCGACGTGGCTTCTGTTGCGGCTTAATTTTGCCTGTGCCATGTCGGATGCTGTATGTTAAAAAGGAGGAGGGGGGGGATGTTCACAAGAGGTTTTGACATTACCTTCAGGAGTGAGGAGCCGCCTGTAGAGATATGGGTGTGGAGAGCCTTGTGGGGGCTTCCTCTCATGCCATCCTCAGGTTTATAATTCATTGTACTGGATATCATGGAGTGGGCGTTGGTTGGCCGGTACGTCATGGCATGTGGCTTGGTGTTGGTGTAGTTCACCACAGTTATAGATCAGTGTTCTCCCACAGGACCTTGATGAACGCTGCTACTGGAGGTGGTGTGTACCTTGAAGAGTTATACTACAACCCCTGAATCGCCATCAGTGTTGTTCATGAAACGGTAGATTGGAGAAATGCGACCCGGGGGAGAGATGAGGGTGACGCTGTAGGATAGGTAGGTACGTAGGGAGGTGGGTGTGCGCGTGTGTGGATGCGTGGCCGGGAGGGCTGGGTGGGTGGCGCGGGAGGGCAGCAGTGTGTGGTTGGAGTTGGGTGCTGCTGGCGGGGCACAGCTGCTGCCACTAGTGTTGAGTTGAGGCAGTGACGGCCGCTACATCTACTGCCACTGGATTTTGAGGCAGTGACGGTTGATGCTGCACGAGTTACAGTGTGTCTGTGTGGGTGTAGCTGCAGCTTCTACAGGGGAAGGACCTACCTCTGGTACCACACAGTGCCGCCCTGGGTGAGTGCTGCCGCCGGAGCTGCTAGTGGGTCATGTGATGCAGGGGTAACACCAGGCCAGGGGACACAGCCGCTCCTAACCCACCTGCACCGTCTGGTAGGCCTGTCATAACCTGTGGTCTTCACACCAGTGTCTCCATGGCTTAACTTTACCATCATGAGAACTGTGATACATACTGAGCGTGTTGGGTCCTGTTGGGCAGCCATGCGGGCCTGGTCGAACTCTTGTCACTGTTGACCTCTTCCCCCCTACCTGCTGCAGGGGTGGTCTGGTAGTACTTTCACTGTAAGATTTGGATGAAGGGAGTTTTGAGATGGGCCGACTGACATACAGTCCCGGGCTGAAGGTGGGCCGACTGCAGTCCTGGGGTGAGGTAATTCTGGCCGGCGGCGGGATCCGTTGTTGGGGTGACGTCACAACACAAGCAACCTTGGTCCTTACGTGCCTGGGCGGCTGCTGGCCAGGCCAGGCCAGGGCAGACCAGACCAGATGCGTACACCTGGAGAGGTTGTGTTGTGGTGGGGGCCCTACACGGGTGGCCGCTCCCTCTCTCCCACACACCACACTCCTCCACAGCTATACACGCACCACACCCCATGCCCTGTGGACGCGAATGTTATAGAACACGTCTGACTCTGTGGACTTGATATAGTCGAGTCTAAAGCAGTTCGACTTATCAACTTGACCCACTTTTACCCTACGTCAAAAAGCTGGTTCACTTTCCCTCTTCTATAGGTATTAATTTGGTCTATTTGCTCCCAAAAGCTGGCTGCTTGTGTGCCCCTGCTAGTAGCTAATCCTTGCCATCAATGAAATGGTTTGCTTTCGTATATTTAGACGAGCAAAGTTGTCAGAATTCGAAATTCGAAAGGACATTGCGTCACATAATTTCTGTGCGGCAGTTGGCAACTCGAGGGAGGGGCGCTTTGATGTCTTATGTCTTTCCCTACACCTCGAAACATTGGAACGCTCTGCTTCCTCATGTGTTTCCCTGCAGCTATTGCATGTCCCTCAGAAATTCGTTAAATAGTTTTCCTCTTCTTATTTCACCGTCGCACCAAGCCTCTTTCATATATTTCAATTTTAGCTCGGCCTTGACATGAAGTTCGGCTGCGATTGGAGTCTTCTGCAGTAAAGACCTCGCCTCTCGCCTTGCATATCTCTGGCGTAGGCCAACTTTTCGATTCCATTTACGTGATGCATCTGGTCGTGCCGCACGTGGGGGCCACACCTACCAGGCAGCATCAGGGCAGCCTTGCTCCAAGGTTCCAGTCCACCGCTGCCGTATGAGGAATGCCCAGGTTGGCTTTATAGCGACGTAGCAGTTTGTTGCTACACACCCGGATTCCACCAACCACACCAGCGTAAACTTGGCTCGCTGCTGTTCAGTTGGGACCTCCCGTCTTGTCACAGTAGGTCATACTGCCTTGGGGGTGGTATGTTGGACAGGACCGTCCTCGTCACCTGGTGGACCCCGCCCTGGTCACCAACCCCCCCTCCCCCCATGATATCCTAACAAGGGACCTCTCTCTCTCTCTCTCCCCCTCCCCCACCCGTGGTATCCTATCGTGGGGCCTCCCCTGCCCACACCCCTCCCCCCACTGGTATGCCAACAAAGGACTTCCCCCTGGCTCCCCCCCCCACCCGGTAGTATCTCAACAAGAGACCCCTACCCCGGCCTGCCCTGCCCTGGCCAGCCACTCCTCCCCCGGTGGTTACCTGTCAGAAGAGCCTCCCTTGCCCCCCTGGTGGCATCGTGTCGCCCTCCTCTCCTCCCCCCATGTTTGGTGTGTTGCCTGCGAAGGGTCCAGCCCGCCTGGAGCAGGAGGGCTCTTGGCTCTACGCCACGGTCAGCGCCGCCGTCCTGACCATGCCAAGGCCACCCTCCGCCTCACCACATCCTCCCCAGTACACCCCAGGAGTAGATTTGGTCTTCATTTATGCCTTACAATAAAGATCGTGGTGTAGCTATTGGCGGGGGGCACAGTAGCAGCCAGCTGGCTGGGCTGTTTATTGTGATGGTTCACTGTTTCACGGCAGATGCATCACCCTTTGCACTGACAGGTCTATTGACAGGCACTGCACCCGGCCACCACTTGCTGACGAAGGCTGTCTCACCGGCAGGAGAGGCAGGCAAGACCGACACACGGGGAAGACGTCTTAGCTCGTCAGGACTCAGACGCCAGATAACTAAGAGAGTGTAATGTCAACATGCGGGACCTGGAGCTGTATGAGTTACACTAGGTCATGGGAACGTGTGAGGCACACTGTACAGGGCTCTTACAGCTCACTGGGCATAAATCTGCCGAGTGTACCATACAATCCAGCTGTGGAGGGTACGAAGGCCTGCGGGCCGCCGCCGCCGCCGCCGCCTCCAACAGCCTTGCTGATCAGCAGCAAAGAACTTTACACCTGGCCAACAAGTACCGGAGGCAAGCGAACCTAGTTAGTGTAAGGCACGTTCAAAGCATTATACTAACGCTGCAGACCAGAGACATCACAGAAATGACAGTTCATAGTAACACCAGTAGTACAGACAAACCGTTGAGGGACGGCATGCAAGTGGAGCAGTACATGTGGCTTGAACACTGCAGGTCAGGTCAGTTACACCAAGAATGTGGAGCATAACACATAGCCTGGCGTTGCTGGGCCGCGTCTCACTGTGCACAAGGCAACACATTGACAAATTTATGTCAGCGAAATTTGAACATCAGTAGACCGTATCTTGCAGTTATTAACTCTGGGCTTGTTTAACTCTCTCTCTCGTCTTATTTGATGTCATGCATTGAGAACATAAACAAAAATCTACATGATGAATTGAATCGATTGTGGCTCTCATGTTTTAAAGATCTCAGACAGCTTGTGTGTTACTTACAAAGTCAGGCTTGGACAGGACTTGTGTGTTGGAGCCAGGGTTGTGTCCCACAGGTGACCAGGTGTTTCTGGGTAGAGTCACAATTGTTTAGGTTACTGTGAAGAGGCACTGCAGGAGGGGGGAATCTATCGGTCCTTTTGATGGATAGGGAAACATCTCTCATATCTCTGACGGTTTAGGATGGAACAGTTTCAGGTTGGCATCAAGTCGAAAGGACATCTTATTTTTTCTGATGTAACTAGAGCAATTAATGCTCAACAAGCCACCGCGTTACATGGTCAGTGTGACCGTTACCATCTCAAGGCTGGTGAGTCATTGTGACGTCTGTTTCTATCTCTACAACGCTAAGCCTTAGAAGTCTTTACCTTTTTACATCATTTGTGACAGCTGCTGCAACCTGCCACCTGTTTAGAGAATGGGTCTCACCCTAGTGGTCCCTGTCCTGGGCTGCCTGTGTCCACTTCTTGCACACCCTGGCCACAAGTGCCGCCATGTGTCGTGCCTGGCTGTGCCTTCAGGCATGTGTACGTACAGGCAGGTTAACTAGGAGTGAGGAAAAAAAGTTGTACGGTTTACAGAAAGGATGGAGTTCATCTGAAGTTGACTTCAGAAGTTTTCTACCTCTGCAGTTCGGCCTAGCCCAAGCTGTCGAGTCCGTTGGTCAACTAAGCTGTTGGAGGCCGCGGCTGGCAAGCCCACATAACCACCACAGCCTGGTCAGTCTGTTTTGTGAATACCTACCAAGGGCATTACTTGATTTCTCCACTGTACACGCCTCTGATGGCTGGAGGGAGTGTGTTGAATAGTCATGGCCCCCGGATGTTTAAGGTAGAACTTCCCATTATGTTCAAACCGCCTCATTACTTTTTCAAACCTCCATTGTCAACCACGTTGAAAGCAGAGCCAGGAAAAAGCCAATTTTCGCAATGGAATGCGATAAGTCGCCTTCCATATTCTCTTTAAATATTGCTGTGTCAAAAGTCGCCAGGATTTTGCTGATATTCATCTTACTCTGGCTGACATGGAACGGATTAGTTCCAAGTTTAATTCTGGGTCGTCTTTGATCTGTAAAGATTACTGGAAACGGTCACGTCACATGATTTGCCTCTGGGTAAATTATGTGGTGTGTATGAGAAATTATCTTTCTCTTCAATTTCATGAATAGTGACACAATTATGCTAGAGTGATGGTAATTCCTTTTTAACCTCTGTCTCCTCAGTAATAATAGAAATTGAAGACATCATAGAAATGTGTGTTGTAAAGGGCTTGAGGAAAGATATTTGATCGCAGTATTTACCGAACCCAGTCAGCTGCGTATCAGGTTTCATGTCATTCGCCCCAGACTGGAGGAATGGCACAAAAACTTTTACGTTTTTATATCTTTTTTCCGGGATAGAATGAAGGAAAGGAAGGGGGCTTAATTATAACCTTCACCTTCAGAAGCGTCACGAGAGGTACGTTACCACTTATGAGTTATCAAGAAAGAGGTGATTTTCTGCTTGTAGACTATACGTGCCGCTCCAACACTTATCCATGATGGTAACAGTATATGGTACCACTTTTCCTCGTGTAATCCTCTCTCGCTACCGCTCTCAGGATGAGCTTGGGCTCTTCTATAAACTAGATGCTGATAGCGGCACAGATCACCTTGTTATATTTGTATAATTGATCATACAATGAATGGAACAGGTCCGGGATCCTTTAGACGTAAGTATATGCGGAAGTTGTAGATTCCTGTTGGTAAAGACATAACAATATTGTAACGTCATTTAAACAGCTAGGGATTCTTAGTGTTTATATTGACTACACGAAAGTGTGTAGGTAGAGGAGCAAACATACTGCTGCACATTATCAGTGTAGGTAAATGTGTACTTTAATTTCTGAAATATTTGTCCTAAAAATTGTCACAATTACTGTTACAAAGTTTGATGTAACAATTACATAACATGAATGTAAGCTGAATTACAATACAACAAAAGAATCGTTGATATTACTGCGCGTGAAATACGTTAATGTTTATGTAAATACTATCAGTAAGTTAAACTTTTCGTGTCCATGACGCACCGGAGTCGTCCGACTTCCTGCGTGATAAGTGCCCGCCATCTATGAGTAGTCAAGAGAAGCTGGGCTCTCGTAGTTCGGGGTCTGGGCACCAGAGAGCAGGCAGGACCAAACGGGTGGGAGTGTCGGGCAAGTTGGGAAAAAAAAGAACAAACTTTTGGTTCGTGACCGTACGTTGCCTCGACAGTTGGTAGTACTGTACTTGATGCCGACACCTGGTGATTATGCTGATGAGGGGCTCGCCTTACCCCCCTCAACACGGATCTCTTGCGTGCAATGTTTTTAGGTTTTCTAGATTAACTTTCCAATTCTTGCTTCTGCTGGATCGTATCATAGTGTTCTGTTGGATCTTCCACATCCCAATGTACTTTCGTACGTTTACCTGAATGTATGCGCTGATATACGTACACGTGTGTAACTATTTGTAGTTGTGTATATGTACGTGTACGCGTCCGTCGTGTGTGTATGTGAGGAGGTGGTATGAAGAGTGTGTAGCCTTGACCATGGCCTCCAGGGGGGAGTGTCAGGCCTCCCTGCGTCCCTACCCATCACCCCACGGCCTTGGGTCCTGGTAGGTTGCCCACACTTACCTACCTAACTCAAGGGACCTCCTCTACCTTAACCACATACCTTTGAACCTAATATATATATATATATATATATATATATATATATATATATATATATATATATATATATATATATATATATA
>JAYMFT010312757.1:0-10099 GCA_038088735.1 Panulirus argus | reverse complement strand
ATGTGTGTATGTGAGTGGATGGATCTTTCTTCGTCTGTTTCCTGGCACTACCTCGCTGACGCAGGAAACAGCGATCAAGTATAATGAATATAAATATATAATAGAATTAAATGATCACTAAGTTATGTATAGGTATACTGTATTAACTCAAATTTCTACTGGTATCAAGTGAAGGAATATAGACTGAGGAAGACCTAATTGCAATTCAAGTGAGTGAATGGCAACATATGACTACTAAAAGATCTAATTCAGCTTCCTACTCATGCTGTGCAATGATGGCAGTGCAGCCAGCCACAAAGTTGACACTTAATGGAACTGGGAATGGAGGTAATAATGAGAGATACATTTTACTAAGGTTATAATTTTAAGGGACATATTTGTAATACCAAACTAATCTTTTCATCTATCACTAATCTTTTCATCTGTGTTATGAACGAAGTATGGTAAATTTTTTGGACCAATAGTGTGGGATAAATGTTGAGAAAGGGTCTCATTCCCTTTCCAGACCTTTATACATCAGGTAAATAGGGTAACAGTAAGGTGAAATTTATTGGTTTAAGTAGTTCTCTAGACTTTAGTTATATGTAAATCATTTGCACTCCCCATGTGATCCCATCACATTGCCATATAAAGGGGTGAAGAATTGGTTACTGTGTTATGGGAAAAGAATTCCAGTCTTTCATAAAGAGACACATGTACTTAAATAAATGTTATGTTTTAAGGTGACAGTAGCACATCCCAACAACAACAGTAATATCTAGAAATATTTTTTTATTTAAGTGAGAGACATGGCACAAGCAAAATGTACCCCAATCAAGGCTATCTCAAGTAAAGGAAAAAAGTAAAAGGAAAAGAAAGTAGAAATTAATCAGGGCTTCACAGGTGTTTCCACATCTGACCCTCAAAGAAAGAAAGGTTGTAAGAAAAGGGAAAGACAAAAGATGGAAGAAAATTCCACATCTTAGCTGTTCAGGGAAAGAAGGAAGCATCTTAAATGCCAATCCTCAAGTGGCTGGTCTCCACACAAAGTGTTGGAAGCAGCAGCCAAACATGTGCTAAGGGTCCAAACCTTTGGGAATGGAACACATGCAGATAGCTCAAAAGAATAATGGCCAAAATAATACCTGTAAAATAGAGCAACATCATGACATACAAAAAGGGAAGGTTGAAAAGAGGTGATGCCAGGGTTATTAATCAAATGAAAGGCTTTTGATTCCAATCTAGCTAACAGAAAGGTGGAGGATGAGCCACACCAGTTGTGGAAGCAGCATTCCAAACTTGGGCAGACAAACCCCTGTAGATATGAAATAGCTGTATCCCAAGAAAAATAATAATCATGACTCTGTATACAAAACTGCCAGCTTTTGAGAAGTAGACTGTGTAATGTTAGTGATTATGTGGGGTTCCAGGACAGTGTGGAGGACAGTTATTCCCAACATTTCATTGTTATTACAAGGTTGAATTGTAGTGTTCTGAAACTGAACAGAGGAAATTGAATGATTCTTAGAATGATGTATAGGAAGAAATTGTATTTTAACACCATTAAAGTCTTCTAGGTTACTGCTGCTCCACTCTGATATGCTGCATAGGTTTGAATTGAGAGAGGAAATATGATCAGTATGAGAAAAGAAACAAGTATTAAAGACAGGAGGGAAGGAAGATTGAATTGAAGTATATAGATTGGTATCATCAGCATAATAGTGAATGGGGTTACAATTAGAAGACATATATATTGAGAGAAGAATGATAGTAGGTCAACCTTGAGGAACACCACTCTTGTTATGTTATCATGAACAACCTGTGTGATGGAAAGGCTTGAGAGTAAATTATGCATTAGAGAACAGAGAGAAGCAGTGAAATCAAAAGAACGGAATTCAGAAAGTAAAGACTTATGAAACACCTTGTCAAGGCTTAGGAGACATCAAGGATTACTACAAGAGTTTCACCAAATTCCCAGGGAGAGGAGGACTAGAGGTGAGACACAGGAGAGATCACCAGTAAACCTAGCACTACAAAATCCATACCGGTGATCTGAAAGAGAGGAATGTGACTGAGTGTTTAAGTATTTAAGGAAGTGATAGTTTAGGAGAGTTTCAAAGACTTTGGAGATAGCAGAAGTGAGAGCAATGGGGTAGTAGTTGGAGGGGTTAGAGAAGTCTCGTTTCTCAGGGATTGGCTGCACCAAGGCATGCTTACAAGTAGAAGTGAATGTCTAGGTTTTTAGACAGAAGCAAAATAGGTGAGCGAGGATTGTTGCTAGCTCAGAGGTACACTCGTTTAGAACCCAAGAAGATGGGAAAGTACCTGGAAGTCCCTGTGTCAAGAGACTATAGGAGATGGCATAGGTTCATTGGAGGGAGATGGGCAAAGAGGATTAAAAGCTGAATCATCCAAAGTTGAGTTTGAGGAAGACAAGGTACCAGGAAGATTGGTTTTATTAGTTGAAAAGTTGGCAACAGATGGATCAGGTCAGAAAAGGAGAGGAAAGGTTGAATTACAGTGGTTGTTGGAGAAGCTTTTGGTAGTGACCAAAAAGATTTGTGAGCAGAAAAAGAAGTCAAGTCAGCACACTTTCTTTTTATGGAAGTGCACTTGGCTCTCCAAAGAACGGCCTGACAATGATTCCAAGAAGAAATGAAAGAAGAGAAAGTGCAGGGAAAGGGAAGAATTTCATGGTCCAGTAAGCACTGTCCTTGATGCCACAGGTATCAGAACAGGAGTGATCAAACCACATTGATGAGAAAAAGATTTAGAAGATAGGATGTAGGAATCCATCCCAGCTTAGATAACTTCTGTTATGCATTGATGAGAAAAATATTTAGAAGATAGGATGTAGGAATCCATCCCAGCCTAGATAACTTCTGTTATGCATTCAGCAGAAAGTGAGGAATCCTGACCAGAGAAGCAGTACCCATGGCAGGGAAAGTCAAGAGAGGCATTGCAGAGGATAACTTTTGAGCTCTAACAAAGTGCTAAACTTTGTGTTTCAAGGGGTGGAGGATATGGGTTGCATGTGCCAATAAGCATTAACAGAAATAAAATTATCAGAGGACCCTAAGGGGGGCAGAAAAGGTGTATGAATAGCGGAAAGGTTCTGAAGTAAAAAATAGCAAGTGTGTTAGGAGAGGTTGACAGTCAGACAGTGGGTTGTATATTTGTTCCAGACTGTTAAGGAAAGAAAAAGCCTCGTTTCAGTTAGAGCCTAACCAATCTTTGAGGTGTTCATTGAAATCCCCTGCACAGAGGATCTTAGTGCCTGGATGTTAAGAGAGCAAAGCTTTGTGGCAAGTAGTCAATTAGTCAAAGAGTTGTACATAGTTGGAGAAACCATCGGAAGTAAATGAAATATAAAAGCAAGGTTATAGAGGGGTGAGAGATATTTAGCCTGATGGCATCAAAGGTAAGACTTAAGGTCCACAAGGCAAGCAATATGTGATTTTGAACTACAGTATGTACAATCTTCACCCTTAGAAAGAAAAAATGATAGATATTATATTTGGAGATCTAATAGTACAAGGGAGAAGCAGCTTTGGACAGTTGGCTTTCAGAGAGAAGGAAAAGATCAGAGGAGATAAACAGGTGGTATTCAACGGGGAAAATTAGAATCAAGACCACAATGCGAACGTTGCAGAAATGGAAAGTGCCTTGTCCAGGAGCTGTGGCTATGGAAGAGAGGTGGATTCTAGTCACATGATGGCATTCAAGTGGGTCCTAAGATTCACTGAACCCCTCTCAACTGGTGGTGTTATTTTGCATCAGCACCAGAGAATTATTTGGTAGTTGTAATGCCATAATTTTGAAGTACTGAAAAGCAAGAAAATACAGAAAAAAATAAAGATATGTGTGAGTTATATGTTGTTAAGTGTTGTGTATGAGAAAAAGAGGATGTGGGATTGGCAGTGAATACCAGCTGCACACTTGTAGATGAGGCAAGGGAAAATATAGTTTTCATTCTCTTGCTAACTGTCTTGCATTACAAATCATCATATGAATAATGTGGGCTTTGAAAAAATGCTATGATAATAATTTTATTCAGTTTTTGGTAACATATTTGTTGCCATCCAGCACAAAGGATTTAGTCAGTTTAGAGAAAGGGTTTAACAAGTACTTTATGTCATTTCTTTTTCTTACACTTACACTTTGGTTCACTCCCGGTCTTACCTCCCATGCTTCCTTATCCATCATTATCTTTCCCTAATCTTCCTTTATTACACTGTTGCTCACCAGTTTCTCTTATACTGGCTCAAGGCCTTTCCCCAGAAGCCAGCCGCCTGTTGATGTCTCTTACTACAACAGGAATGTCCTTGATGGAATCAACGACATAGTGGCTGCCAGCATCATGCAGGAACTCATAAGCCCGAGTCAGCTTTCTCTGTAGGTCCTCCTTGGGCATCATGTCCAGTTCCCTCTGTGTTGCTGCCACATAATTACCCTGGACCACACATCAAGAGAATGGAAATGGTAAGGTCAGCTTTAAAATTACCTCAGAGCATTCCCTACCATAAATGTTTTGTATGTCTTCTTTCTTTCATACTGTTATATACAGTAAACCCTACATTTAACGGACTAATAGAGGGATAGGGTGTACGTTAATGCCGAAAGTCCATTAAATCAAATGTAACCTGTGGGCCACTTTTTAATACAATATATAGTTCACACGCTTTCTTTTAACTCCTCTATCACTTGAAGCCATTTTGAATTGTAAGGATTGCAAAATTATTTGATAAAGTCACAGTTTTCAGTATATAACCTAACCACAAGATAGCTTACGGTAGACCGAGACCTAAAAAAAAGCGAGTCTACCCCATGCTTCCAAAAACAGGTGTGATATGAAATATGTATTGGTACGGCATTTGAGATTTTTCATTTTTTTATTATTAATTAGTGTTTTATTATTTGTCTGATCTGTTAAATCCAAAATCTGTTATTTTAGGGTCTGTTAAATCAAGGGTTTACTGTGATGATGAAAAATGAAATGTCTTCTTGCTGTTGCTATATTTCTGATTGCTTTAAAATCAACAGCAATAAATAGCAAGTAAAATAATGTACAAAGAAAAATTACTTTAATTACTATATATGACTTCTTTCTTAGGAAATTTAAGATGTCCCTACCCTGTGCAAACTCTCAGGGATAGCTCCCCCAGTATTACTGCAGGAAAGCATAGCAAAATTGCCAGTTCAGACTGAGAACATCACTAATGCAAACATCTTTAACTAAAAATGGCTGAGGATCTGGAGAGAATGCCAGGAGTCATATACCTAAGAATGCCACTCATGTATCCAAAGGGAACATTCAGTAAAATTTCCATAAAGAAAATCATCCAATTCACTTGGGGTGGCATAATACCCATCACTGCCTTACAATTAGCTTTAAGGATTAGACAGACCTACATACAATCTGATTTCTTTCCCTATTCTTCCAGTTAAAATATTGATGCACAAGAAAATATCCTCAACATTTCTATCAGAAAGCTTGGTTTTTCATTTATGTATTGTGCAAAAGTTAACAATATTTTTCACCCCTTCCCCACCATGAAGAGATATCCAAGCATGGGTGGAGAGATTATTGGATTGACACCTTTGTAAAATTTCTCTACCCCTACAGTGTCTCAGGATAAAGCTATGACACTTTTGCATGCAATCTGATTGGTCAACATTAATTGCATATTGTATATCCAGTAACACTTCTACATTTAGTCTGATTAGTCAGTATCAGTTGGACTCCATTTTAAAATTAAAAAGGGTGGAAATACATCAGTCAGTATTCAAATGACAAAGTAACTAAGTATCAGTAAAGGAAAAAAACTGAAAAAACATTAATGGGGACTATCGTCTCATTGCTGTCCAATAAAAAATTTGACCAGTATAACCTTACAATGATGAACTACTACAGCCTTATGTACCAGTGTTGCTACACCTTGGCTTTTTTCTCTAGATCTTGGTTTTTCCTCAGGCCTCAGGTTCTTGTAGATTTTTTAATGAAAATTCCACAAATCTTGTGTTTTTCCAAGAGTGGTTGATAAAAATTACATATTGAATAAAATACTAAAATAAAAGAACGTGGATGCAAGGCATGAGCTATAGATAAGAATGTATACAGGAGGGTGTATGTATTAGAAATAAAATGTTTGAGTACAATATGTGGTGTTAGGTGGTTTGATCAAGTAATTAATGAAAGAGTAAGAGAGAGGTGTGGTAATAGAAATAGAGTGGTAGAGAGAACAGAACGTGTGCTGAAATGGTTTGGACATTTGGAGAGAAAGAGTGAGGAAAGGTTGACAGAGAGGATATATGTGTCAGAAGTGTAGGGAACAAGAAGAGTGGAGAAACCAAACTGGAGATGGAAGGATGAAGTGCAAAAGATTTTGAGCAATTAGGACCTGAACATACAGGAGGGAGAAAGGCATTATGGGATAGAGTGAATTGGAGCACTGAGGTACACTAGGATTAACATGCTCTCATTGGACTGAACCAGGGCATGTGAAGCTCCCAGGGTAAACCATGGAAAGGTCTGTGGGTCCTGGTTGTGGATAGGGAGCTTTGGTTTTGGTACATTACACATGCCACTTAGAGAATAGATGTGAGCGGATATGGCCTTTCTTCATCTGTTCCCAATGCTACTTTGCTAACACAGGAAATGGCGATCAAGTAATAAAAAAAAAAATGTATGAAGAAATAGTTATTTAGTTACAGTAGCTTTTCAAGTAACAGTTGCTTTTGACTCTAAAATAAAATTCTGGAATCAAATCACTTCCTCCGATATGTGATATCATTATCTGGAATGTAAACAAACTATCAGTTGACACCATATTTGTGATCCTGCCATGTTTTTAAATAAGTGTGGTCCAGTGTACAGCCATTCATGAAATAGTCTTCCAGCATTGGGAAGATCAGTCCTTTAGACATATCTAAGGTTGCCAGTGAAGCAATGATTTCAACTTTGTCACAGGTGAGAAAATTGTGCTAATTAATGTTTTAGCCTTAATATTTTAACTGGAAGTTGATTGTATGCTTCATATTAATTTTTTTTTCCAGATCAACTTTGCTTTTTAGATTTTATCCAATGGCAACACTGTTAGGAACTAGGGAGGTACTAAAGAGGAGTGGATACATTCCCAAAACTCACCGTCTTAGCAACACCCACAGTCCAGCAGCCAGCAGTGATGCCTTCCTTGATGCCATCCACAGTATCATCAACTTTAACCACTGCCTCAATGGGACTTACATCTAGTCGGATGGCATTCAACCACACCTAATGAAAGGATATTACATTTAATGGTGCTATATCAAAAAGTTAACATTAGTGAACTGAAGAAGTTTTTGTGATTACCTTAATGGATTTATTGAGTTAATGCTTTGGATATGTTTGTAGAATTAATGTTTGAAAGAGTGCTTTACATGGATGTGGCAGACATTAGTCCTGTTTGGTGAAGGGAATACGTGGACAATGATGTACTTTGTATATGACTAGAGTGGTGTTATGGACTTTGCTGAAACTTACTATTGCATGAACATAAAACTGCATGTTAAATCCAACACTGATAAAAACTGCTGTTTCAGGACAGTTTTGAAGCCCAATGTCATCCTTCTCTGTTAAGTTGAGTACACTCCCTAGAGATGAGATAAAGACTGTCATCACTAGCATAGAGTCTATGAATCATTCATTATAGGAGAAAGGTAAATACATAAGCCATTCATCAAAAGGTAAATACATATGCCATTCATCACATTTGGTGAGTTGGTATATAAGGCATTCATTACAGGTGCTGGGTGGGTACATTATGCAGTCATGACAGGCATAGGATGATTTTAGGATGTATTTGTTACAGTCAAAGAAGGCATAAAAAACATTCATTACAGATGCTTGGTGGTTACATAAGGTATTCACAGTAGGTGTAGGATAGGTGCATAACGTAGACCTATTTAATTGATCACACAGTGGGTACAAGAAGCCTTCATTTGATAAATGCAATATTTTCTACAAGCTAAGGGTGAATATATGAGGGATTCATTGTTGTGAAGTATATATAATATTATGAAATATCCATTGCATACATCTAAAGATGGTAAAGACAGCCAGAGAATAATACCCATCAAAATAAAAGATCAGCACATTGAAGATAAAAAAGAATATATTCCAATAGTTTACATGGATACTACTACATGTTTTGTTGCACTGTATTGGTTGCTTAAGTACAATGTATACACAAGCAGTGTATTTGATGTAAAAATTTAATTAATGCATAAGTTAGACTGGCATAACTTAAATAACTTCTTTTCTGACTTTCCTTGGTTCAATTACTGTTTCTTATGTGGTGAGGCTTCTGTCTCTGCCAAACGCATAGTAGAGGTTATTCTTGCAGGAATGGAAGCATCCCTTCTTCTTCCAAGACAACCTTCTTCATGCAATCCATGGTTCAACCATTCTTGTTCTGAGGCCATTCAGGCATGGGATCAGGCATATCGGGCTTGAAAAAACTCTCCTTCCTCTGGCTCCCATTCACTTTTTATCACTGCTCGTAATCACTGCAAGCACGTTATCCATGAGGCAAAGTGTTCTTTATTCAAAAGAAGCACAATAACATCTTCTCATCATCCACTGATAGGTCCTTCTGGTCTTTAGCTGAGGGCATCTCTAATGACTTCTGTGGCTCTACCTTCCCTTCACTTATCCACTCTGATGGCACGATAGCTGTCTCTCCTATAGACAAAGCAACTCTTTGGTTCTCGTTTCTCCTCTAACTCCACCTTGGATGACTCTAACATTCCTTCAGCCCCTGATGCTCCTCTTACTAATCGTGTGCCTCTTCCCATAATCTCTTTTTGAACTGTCCAAAAAGAGCTTATATCTCTGGACACAAGCAAAGCTTATGGTCCTGATAGCATTCATCCCCATGTACTGAAAGAGGGTGCCTCTGAACATTCACCTGTGCTTGCTCATCTCTTCTGTTTCTTTTTAAAAACCAAAACTTTTCCTTCTCCTTGGAAACATGCTTTGATACATCCCATTCCTAAGAACGATGACCATTCTGACCCCTCTAACTATCATCCTGTTGCTTTGACATTTACCATTTCCAAAGTTTTTGAATCCCTCCTCAACTCCCATATCCTTAAAAATCGAAAATCACAGACTTCTCTCTGATCCCTAGTATGGCTTCCATAACGCAAGATCCACCGGTGATATTCTTTCCTATCTTGTTAATGTCTAGTCATAATCCCTGAAAGATTTTTGGGAGTCAAGCATAGTTGTCCTTGACATATCTAGGGTTTTTGACAGGGTGTGGCATTGGGGTCTCATCCCAAAGCTTTCCTCTTTTGGCTTCCCTTCCTCACTTTGCACCCTCATATCTAGCTTCCTCTCTGGCCAGTCTATCTCTGTGGTTGTTGATGGATCATCCTCTCCCTTTTCTCCGTCAACAGTGGTGTCACTCAAGGTTCTGTCCTGTCTCCTACATTTTTTTTCCTTTTGTTCAACGATTTCCTCTCTTCCACAAACAATTCAATGCACTCATACGCTAACAACTCAACACTGCATTCATCCACATCCTTCATTTCTGCTCCCTCTTCTCTCACTTGATCTATATCTCACCTTGACACAGCTTCCTCAATAAAATCAGACTTGGACAGGATATCTCAGTGGGGTACATAAAATCTAGTTAAGTTTCTTGCCTCCAAGACCCAATTTCTACCCATCTCTCTATTGAAAAATCTTCACAACTCTCGTCTCTCCTTTGACGGTTCTACAATTCCACCTCTTGACTCACTGAATATACTTGGTATTACTGTAACAACCACTCTTTCTTGGAAACCCCACATTATGGAAATAGCTAAGTTTGCCTCTGAGAAACTGGGTGTCCAGTTTAGATGTCATGACTTCTTTCCTTTTGAACATTTGCTCCATTTATACAAGGGGTTCAGTTGTCCTTGTATGGAGTACTACTCTCACATTTGGGATGGTTCTAGCTCTGTACCCTTATTGACAGAGTTCAGTCGAAAGCGGTCCGACTCATAAACTGTCCCAAGCTAACTTCCAAACTTGACCCCCTTGCCCTACGCCACAATGTTGGTTCACTTTCCCTCTTCTGTAGGTATTACTTTG
>JAYMFT010312746.1:0-10099 GCA_038088735.1 Panulirus argus | reverse complement strand
TATATATATATATATATATATATATATATATATATATATATATATATATATATATATTACACACACACACATTTATACACACACACATACACACACTTGATCGGCGTTGCCGTGCTTAGCACATCTCGAGGTAATGCCAGGAACAGATGAAGAAAGGCCACATCCGCTCACATCCATTCTCCTGTTTGTCATGTGTAATGCACCGAAATACTGCTTCCCGTCGACAACCAGGCCCCGCAGTTTTCATGGTTTACCCCGGACGCTTCACAAGCTCTGATTCAGTCCATTGACAGCACTTCCCCAGTATACCACATCATTCCAATTTTTTTCTTTATTTATATATATATATATATATATATATATATATATATATATATATATATATAAATTTTTTTTCCATACATATTCGCCATTTCCCGTGTTAACGAGGTAGCATTAAGAACAGAGGAATGAGCCTTATATTCTTTTGCTAGGGGTTCTGGGGGCATGCCCTTTGAGTGGATTACAGTGAATTCGGCAAAAGTTTGAGTTAGGTTGGCAGGCGTGTGACCAGGATTTGGTCAAAGGGGCGGGGAGCTAATTATGAACTCGCTAAGACAGTGATGAAGAGCTCAGGACAAGAGTGATAGAACACTTTCAGTCTTAAGGAGAAGTCAGGGGTTGAGTTATGTAAATAGATTGATTTACTAATATCAGTAAAATTCTAATAAAATGCGGAATTAAGTTTATTATGGGCTCGGCGACCAGTTTTGAAGGAAAAATTATTATTTGATGATATGAAATTGTTGATAGCAATCATCGAGAATTTATAATTTACTCTCAATAAAAAAATGACCCATCCATAATACGATAAGGTGCCTGGAAGCAAATTCTTTACCTGTATTTCTAAAGATACATGATTTTCTTAGTTCTCGAAAAGAATAAGAAATTGATATACGAACAAATAATAATTCGTTAAAGTAAAGGAAAAAGGCTTCATTTTTCAAAGTCTTATGAATCACCATTGGTACCTCATGCACATGTTATGATGAACATGATAGGTTAGTTACGCTCCTAACCCCATCTACCCAACGTCTTTGGCTGTAACTGGTAGCAACACGGGCGTGAGACGTTATTCTGATAAAAAGAGAATCACGAAAAGTCGAAGAGTTTCTGGTCAGAGTTCTAATAATATCTAAATGTAAAGTCTACCAAAGACATGTATAGTGGTTGGATGAGAGGGAGGAATAGATCGACTGAAATATGCAGCAGCTCTGCCAACAAGGGGAGTGGATGGCCCAGAACAAGCCTAAGCTAGACCACTTCATGTTATGGTTCAACCGTTAGACCATAACATTTGGAGTGGCTGGACCGCATGGCAGTTAAGATGTAACGGGAGCAGCAGTGTGTGCAGGTCCAGCTGCCAGGCTAACCGAGCCAGACCCAAGTCAGGACGGAGGCCGGAGGAATATGTCCAGAACCTGGGGGTCAGCCAGCAGAGAGAAGAGGGAGAATGGCGCCTGGAATTTAGGGTGTCTGTATTTCCCCTTAAGAATCGGCTTACCTGGAGAGACATATAGGAACTTGCATGCCATAAGGTGCAAGAGCTCGACAGTAAGACTTCTTGGTAGGTTTTTATTTGGCCCTGTTGGAGCTGCCTGCAGAGGCAAACGTCACCAGAGGAGTGCACTGTACAGGTGACCAAACTTTTAAAGGGGTCAGCGCCAGCTAGAAATCCTGAGGCACCTTTACAAGGAGGAGCAGTAGTACCAGACCTTAGCAGATACGCTGCAGAGAAATTATGGCACCTCCCGCCAGTACAAGGTCTTCTGGACCAAGTTCAGGACAAGGGTCAAGGAAAGATAAGGGGCCTTGCAGGAGATCGCACACATTTGGGATGTGTTGACATGGGGCAACACGATCGTATAGTCAGAAATGTTGGCTGTACTCTTTACTGTATGGCCAGTGCATCGACGCCCAGCACAGCCCGATGTAGGTAAAGCAGGCCAAGCCAGCAAGCCGCAGGAAGCCTTGGCCAGAGCGCTAGAGGTCGAGTTTATTACGTAATCCAGCCAGGAGCAAATGATTTTAAATGATCAATCATTACAGCCAGGATGAAATTACCACTTTAGGTAAAACAAGTTTCAGTGCAAGGAATGCTAACATTCAGGAGCTGGAGGAGATAACTGGTGATTGCATGTAACATTTTCTAATTGAAAGAGCAGTTATTTTCCATGTATTAAAGTAACCAGCAGCCTCTCTGGTCCTTGGGCACGTCCTGGTAACTCAGTAAGGGAGGGACACTAGGGACTTGACTATGACTGCACTATGACGCGAAAGTCAGAGTGTCTACAAACAGGATAAAGTGTAGCCCAACTGTACTGGACACCAGGACATGAGACTATGATGCACCTGCACTCAGATGGGTCATTTTTTTGAGTGAACGTGAGCAAGAGGGCAATGGATCCTTTTCGGCAGGAAACTAGGGCGGATCGATCACGCTAGATAGTGATTGACCAAACCCAGAAGAGTGCTAGTCACCTTTAAAGAAGGCCTCTGCTGCATTTACTCGAAGGGCGAGATCAGGGGTTGTACCCAGTACTGGTTGACATGGCGTCTAATCTGACATTTATGTGGTCTAATGTACCCAGGGACCAGTATAAGCTGGAATCTCATTTAATGGTCAATCGTGTGGAGAACTCGAGTACTGCATTTCACTGAAGAGTCCAGAAATATACAGCCACAGATTATGCACAAGGTTGACATCCACCCCGTGTTCACAGCTGAAATGGAATATCCTTGTATCCAGGGATTCCACAAGGATAAGATAAAGATTATCATCCACGCTGAGAAGGTTCCTCTGGAAGTAGAAGCAGAGTGGCTGCGAGTAGGTCGTCTCCTACTTCAATTTCAATATGAGACGGCCGGAATGTTACTATTGTGTAACCAGAAAAGAGCTGTTTTGCTACGCGGCAGTGCATTGAATTAAGGGCTTGAAGAAGCCAGAGGGACAGCTGTCACGCCGGATCAACAAGTTGGATCAGTACGACACTTAAATTTATCTCCAAGGACGAGAAGAAAATGTGGGTAGTCTCAGTCGTCCTCCCCGCAGTTCAACGTACAAGCACTGCAGAAATATTTCCGTGCACAAGTGTCATAGAGATACTTCCCATGGTGCCAGCGTCAAGGTGAACGTAAGGAGGCTTGCAGAAGGATCAAGATCTGCGGTCCTTCATCCGGAGTCTGAGAGAGAATACAGCCTCGCAATCTTACATGCTGCCCGCTACTGGTTCTCAGGATGATTCGGAAGATCAACTTTGAGGCCTGTCTGCCGGATTGGTGGAGAAATTCAACTGGACCTTAGGCCAAGAGTTTGTTAAGTTCTGTGCCGATGGACAGACGGAATAAGACCTGAGTTGTTAACTGTATGTTTCTTTGTAAAGCACGAGTCCACGGGCTACACACCGGTCAAGATGATGACTTGGACTTGCACTGTGACTGCCATACGATAGATATCTAGACCGATCGATTGCCTGTTAAGGGGACGTCGGAAACTGCACCAGTGTTTGAGGGCTGCAGGGGCGGCTGGAGAAGATACACCGAGTATATGAGATTCTAAAGGGTTCCATGGATGTTATGTGATTCTAAATCTTATTTAAAAAAAAAAATTATGCAGGAGAAGGTACGGACTTAGAAACCTTGCAGTGAGAAAGGACTGTCAAAGATGATGAGCTCCTGGGAAGACTGAACCACGTACTGGAGAAACTATCATATGTGACATGCCACATATGTGGAACGAGGAGGTACCACGAACTAGGTCAATAATCTTAGTTGGATAGCACGATAGAAGGTAATTTCAAGGAGTTCCCAGAATTACCAGGAGACTGTGTCATTCCCAACCTGTACTAGCGGAGGTCTACGTGAAGGAGGGCAAGATGGACTGTGTTCTTGAGAAGTATCCAGGCTATTCCTAAGTGGGAGAGGTGTCATCCATCTCCAGCAGCAGCGGAGACTGACACGCTGAAGGCCAAGGTGGACACAGATCCCCAGACCCGGACAGTCACAACTGCATATAAAATCACGGAAGTCTTGGAGACCAAGACTTGATTACATAGTGAGAATATAGTGCTGTATCATTTTCCGTTATGTTCGCTTTCAAGTTATTGTATGTAGGTTTTGCAGATACCATTGTTAGTGATTTGTGGAGTCAATAGATGTTTTATGAAGTGGTAGTTTCGTACATCGGTTGTAGTACGCCCGCCCGCGGAGAAGGAGCATTGGTTTGGCGCCTGATGTCTTGCCCACTCTTGCAGTAGGACTGCACCATCTTTCTTCTCCAAGTAATGAATTTTTCGAGGAGCGCTAGTAGCCAAAGTGTACGTCAGTAGCAATGTTAGCCAGCAGACAGTGCTTAGCCACTTAGTTTTCCCTGCATATTACTGATAAACCAAGAATGGTCCTTGAATTATTTCCCTGCTCATATATTATTGTACATACCCACCTTTCATCATTTTAATGCAACACAGTTTTACTATGTTGTTGCGTATTATAATCTCGGACTGTTCACATCTGCTTCCACACATATATTTCAGCAGCAAGAACCTACAGCCCAAGGGGAGAAAAGCAGTGTAACATTAACTGACATGGCTGATCTATTGTACTTGAAGAAATTGTGTAGGAGTGATGGAGGTATGGATAGGTATCTAAACTTCAGAGACGCTTAAACCTTGTGTCTGTTGGAGCTAGATATGAAAAGGGAAGCAAACCCTTTTTCAGGTTACCTTTATTTCAGTGCAGACAGGGTACTGACATGATTCTGACGTTATGTATCCGAAGAAAATTAATCATTTACCTTAACTGATGCTGTCCTGGATGGTTGGTGTCTATGATGATTCCATGTAAATCAGTCTTATCTTACACTCTTGAGTCCTCTCCAAACACCGTATAATTTAGATCTTAGTTTTTGACAAATTTACCAAAACAGTAAAGTTATTTCATTTACAGGAGTACTTAGCATTGAACACTTGATCGTTTAGTTTCCTCAGTAAACAAAATACGAGTCCCGTATAGCAAAAGAGAATAAGTAAGAATTCTTTATCCGTAAGTTTCTGTTACTGTTGGCCGGAGAGCGGCGACGCGCCAGCTTCCTCGTCACAAGTCGGAGAGTAACTGAGTACGGTACCGGGAGTTCAGGCAAGACCGGCCGGGGCTGGGCTGACTCTGCTGCTGCCGCCTAGTTTTCCCGGGTCAAATCCCACCTAAACAATGGCCCCGTGACATCATAATGATCTCCGGAACACGTTCCACGATCACTGTGCACGGGCGCAGACGATGACGCTCATTAGTTGCGTAACGCTTGTTGTTAAGGTTCATTGAATTTCTTATTCCTGACGTTTGTTATAACTGACACGATCCAGAAAGCTCTTCGCTTGTCTGCCGTGACCGCATGCATGCGTTGAGGTGCTACCTACTAAATGTCAATAGATCATTTCATATTTGTGAACATTCCTGAAAGTCGGGTCTCCGCCAGTTGATGCAATCTTCGAAATGAACACACACACACACACACACACATACACACAGGACTTCGTGGTGGAGTGGTTAGCGTTACGGGCCATTCCGGGAGTTGGATCCGCATTGGCTCAAATCCTGGGCACGGCAGGTGGCCTACACTCAACCCAGATGTTCATCCTGCCCACGGGGCTGGTCGATTAAAGGGTACCTGGCTTACAGCCAGGTTGTGTGCGTGCGTGCATGAATATGTAGGATTAGACATGATAGACTCAAAGGTATGTTCCTCAGGTTCAAAGGCAGGATACAATGTACCAGAGCCTGGTCATAAATGTCAACATATCACCCATACCTTCATGTAGCGCCTGGAAGCTTCACGTTTTGGACTTCTTTTTTTTTTTTTTTTAAGAAAGGGATATGTCATAATGTAACCATTGTCATTAAGTCTCTTTTAGTCTTAACAACCTTAACAGTTACAACGTGGGGTCATCACCTCACCATTTGCAATGTGGGGTCATCACCTCACCAGTTGCAACGTGGGGTCGTCGCATCAACAGTTGCAACGTGGGGTCATCACCTCACCATTTGCAATGTGGGGTCATCACCTCACCAGTTGCAACGTGGGGTCGTCACATCAACAGTTGCAACGTGGGGTCATCACCTTACCAGAGGTAAGGTGGGGACATCACCTTACCAGTAGTAACGACCCTACAGGGTCATCACTTCACCAACAGCAGGGCCCAGGAAACTGGATGAAAGCAGACGACTATGGCAATAATGATTCTGAAATAGCTTTGAAAAGCAAATAAATCAATTCTGAGGAAAAGCTGGACGATTTCTTATTGATTGTTCATATTACTTCCTTTTATCCTATATTTTGTCTTTTATTTCCGCCACACTTTCCCTCAACACATGATCTTGTCCGTGCACTGGGTATTTATTGTCGTTAGATTGGAAAAACGTCTACAGATTATATATTATATAAAATATATAACTTTTATTCCTAGATGTAGTGATCAGTAGGTAAGGTGACAGCGCCGCGGTTGTAAACAGCGCTTTTACCCCGAGTTCTCTTGAATTTGAAATAACTATGATTGTAATATTCTGTTGCACACTGTATTCTGCACCATATATTGACAATATCTTTTTGCTTCACCACCCTTCCGCCATACTGAGTCGTTTATTATAGCTCTTTAGTTCTGATCTGTAATATGCTCTGTATATAAAAAGAACCTTAAAGAGCGGGTCGTTTAAAGTATCATCCGCATACTGTCTATAAACGGAATTGATATGGACAGTATTCACTGTATACAAGAACCAAAACAAATTTTTTTTTTAAGTAACTAAGTATAAGTAATACATGCTAGATTTGCCACACACACACACACACATATATATATATATGTGTGTGTGTGTGTGTTTGCGTGCATCTAGGCAGGAGATCTCTCAAACATGTTTCATTGAATATGATTCCAAGTTCAGCTTTTATTAGTTTCTTGCTGATGTTCGCAACTTGTCTAAAGTTTCTTTTATATTGTTCAGGTAGATTACCAATAAGCAGGCCAAAGTTTATTGCAGGGGTAGAACCAAACCCAGGCAGAAACAAGTAGTGTAATTCTTCTTAACACTGTAACACAACACATTTCGTGGCTTGTTTTACATTCTCAAGAGTAAGGACAATATAGTTTTGGTCTACGTTTTTTATGTTGAAGGCTCCAGTCACAGACAAAAATCCACATCGAGGCCAGGCTTAATTGAAATGTAGAGAGCATTATGAAAGAGAAAAAGAAGAGATAAGGAAAAGTATTTACGAATTTTGGAGAAGTGAAAAACACCTCTTTTAGAATGTGCCAGGTCATAGTTATTGGGAAAGACATGAGAATCTAGAGAGTTCCAAAGCTTCGAAGTGTAGGGAAAGAAACGGTTATCAAAACGGCCCACTCTGGAGTTATCAATGGCTACAGAATAGTCATGTGACGCAGCAGCTTGCCGAGTATCGCGTGGTCTAGCTAGTGGCGAGGGCACAAAAGCAGCCAGCCCTCGGGGACAAAATTAACCACAATATCAAGAACCTTAGTCAGTTTGACCCGTGTATAACTGATCTTACTCTTAACAGGGAGTACTGGCACATAATCCTATCTGATAAGTTGCAGAATTTTTCATAAGATTTTCCCTAACTTTATTATTACTGCTGCAGACTTTTTTTTTTTTAATAGGAACATAAAGCAAGTTCTCACATTACGGTAATACTAACAAGTTTTTGTTCACAAATGGTTCTTTAAGTTGAACATTGTAAAAAGACTTTTTAGCCGAATTCATGGATATTAAATTCTGCAATATCTATGACGGTTATGAATTACAGTATCCCAAACATTTTCTTGATATATATATATATATATATATATATATATATATATATACAGAGAGAGAGAGAGGTTTTACTTCAGCTTGAAATTGCTCTCGGGTATACGACGCTGATTTCGATTTTCGTGTACATTAAGCCCAGAAGTGCGCAGCAAAGAAATTAAAAAGTTTAACATTACATATAAACACAGTACAATCATTATTGCAGTTTTGAGGAAAAGGGCTTGATTATTCCGAAGTGCACACACTAGTAACAATTTTCATTACAAAAATTTTATTAGGGTTAAATGTAATAGTTATACCTCTAATATTTATTTTCGTTTCCACTTTGCTTCCATAGAAAATGTGTAGGAACACTGATTTAAGTGAACCTATTTTATTAATGTAACTCGCTTTCCAGCGAGTTTAGTTACGTGATATACCACTACAACTGTTTAATAATGTTTAGTAGGCCTTGCGCTTCCTTCAAAGAATATTATATCTCACTTTCAAATGAAGTCTCATTCTCAGTAAATGTTTCACTATTAGAAATGTGTATCCCCTGGCCAAGACTATCTTTGAACAAAACAGTGCATGGAATGTTTCTGGTTGGGCGTTTGGGCTCTAGACATACAAAGTGGCAGAGTCATTAATGGCGTCAACCTCATGCTTCATCCGCCGATTGAAAAAAAAAATTTAACACCTTCAGGTGTTAAGTTAACTCATTATGCTATCACTTTGCCTGTGGCCCGGGAAGATCTTTTAAGAACAAGAAACCAATATTAACTGCGCACTGAAACCATTTACGTCTTCAGAATGTGCGATGAGATTGGACAGAATGTTTTGTGTTCTGCCTTATTTCAATCATGAATCATATTAAACAAATGGAACATATTTTGTGTTGCTTTAAAGATTCCCCAGGCCCAAAGCTGTGTCTCCCTAAACCACGAATGCCACCGAATGTTACTGATACCACCAAATTAAACACTGTAAATATCATTTTCAGTAGCAGTGGGGTCACATGGAACAAAGGTATTTATGTATGAAACGTCAGTAGCAGGTGGGATTTGTGCTAATGATAAAACCAAGGTTGTTTGGTTCTTTCAGCCTTAGGTTTATCATCTGCCTGGGTAATTAAGGTCCACAAAGTCATTTTGAAACCAACAATCGAAATAACTTGACACACCTTCACGTATTCAAGATAAACCCAAGGCCATACGTGCTCTTCCTTCATGTATGGCCTATGTCGGAGTGAGTGACACCTAGAGACATGTCAACACCAGACTGTGGCAATCAAATGCTGTCTTTGTAATGTGTTCTCTTTATAAGCTTGTTTTTGTCTCGGTAGGTTGAGGCCTATGTCACTTGTTTCTTTATTGCTTTATTTTTCTAATAAGATGTTCTTGCATTTCATAAAAGGGAAATTGTTTTTCACTCTACTGGCGAGGCGCCAATTTTTTAGACGCTGAGAAATATGGTATCACATCAAAGCAATTTCTCCAGCCTGCTAAAAATCATAATCTTCTATTCACATTAACCCTCAACTTAATTCTTTCATACTCTGTCCCGAACTCAGACACCAGTCTTTGCAGCTTCTCATTTTCACCCCCTACCCCAAGAATCTTGTATACACACGCCTCTCTCTCTCTCTCCAATATCCTTGCATTCACCTCCCTCACCACCCCATCCATAAACAGATTAGACAACAATAGTGACATGACCCACCCTTGACACAAACCCACATTCACCTGGAACATCTCACCTTCTTGTCTTTTTACTCGCTTACATGCCTTACTGTTACGATAAAATCTCCTCACTGTTTCTGATAGCTTTTTAACCAAATTATATGTTCGTAGAACCTTGTGCAAGTCATTTCTCTCAACCCCATCATACGCTTTCTCCAATTCCACGTCACATATAAAGTTTTTTTTTTTTTTTTTACCAAAGCAAACACCTGATCCTCGCATCTTCTTCCACTATAAAAGCCACATTGCTCCTCTCGAATCTGATGCTCTGTGTATGCCAGCTCCCTCCTATTCACCAGTTTCTCGTACAGCTTATCAGACATACACGACAGATTTATAATTCTGTCATTCGAACATTCACTTTTGTCTCCCTTGCCTTTATATAATAGCAAAATGTAAGCATTCCGCCTGTCCTCAGGAACCTCATCTTGAACCAAACATTCATTGAGCATCCTGACTTACCAGTCAGCAACATTGTCACACTCTCTTAAGAATTCAGCTGCAATATATATATATATATA
>JAYMFT010312735.1:0-10099 GCA_038088735.1 Panulirus argus | reverse complement strand
AGACAGACAGACAGACAGACAGACAGACAGACAGACAGACACACACACACACACACACACACACACACACACATACATGGTGAGAGTAGAGGCGTGGTGGCCCTCGAGCCTCACTAACCCGGCAGGAAGACTAACAAGCTAACATCACACCGGCAAGACCAACCCCGGGAGGCAAGGCCTCTGTCATATTCTGAAATCCTCTAAATTATACAATAACCAAAATCATTTGATCTAAAAATACACACCACTTATGTAACAAGCAAAAATGGTTTTTATCTGACAGCTTGCCAAACACACCTGCTGAAAAATGCATTAAAATTACACATAAGATCACATACGGAATTATTTCTTTTTACGTCTTAATGTACTCATGGTGAGAGGATCTAGTGGAAATCCCCGGTGGGTGAGAGAAGGGGAGGAGAGGGTGGTACTGGTGGACGGGAGAGTGAGAGCAGCACTGGTGGGTGAGGGAGAGGAGAGGGCGGTAGTGGAGGGTTGGGGAAAGAGGGTGGCACTGGTGGGTGATACAAAGTGAGACGAAGGGAGTACTAGTGAGTGGGGTAGGAAAGGTGACACTGGCGGGTATGAGAGGGAGAGTTGGTGGTACTGGTGGGTGAGAGAGGGAGGGGGAGATGGTTGCACAGGTGTGAGAAGGGGAAGGTGGCACAGGTCAGTGAGGGAAAGGAGGCGCTGGTGGGTGAGTGAGTTTTGGGGAGAGGGGAGGCAATGGTCGGTTATGGAGGAGTGGGAAAAGGTAGACAGAAGGGATTGTGGCACTGGTTGGTAAGAGGGAGCGGTTTGGACTTGTGGGTGAGGGAGGAAAGGGGAGAGGGGCGGCACTGGTGGGTGATGGAGGGAAGGAGGGGAGAGAGTGGCACTGGCGGGTGAGGGAGGGGAAGAGGGTGGTACTGGTGGGTACAGCAAGAGTGGAAGCGGCAGGTGAGGGAGGTGGGACACAAGGTCTAAATGTTAAGAGCATAGGATAAGACAGGAGGTCTAATCAGACAGCTGATGGCGAGGAACTAGAACGATAGCTAACGGGAAACTTAATGAGAGAGAGAGAGAGAGAGAGAGAGAGAAGGTGCAGCATAGCAGGCAGCCAACACTTGCCCTCCTCTGTCCATGTATGGCTGCCTTAGAGAGAGAGAGAGAGGGTTGCCAATGCCAATATTTTCTTGACCATGCCATTGATCGGTGATTGAGTGGGTCCGGTGCCTCACTGAAGTCACCATTGCCAGCTGCTGTCTTGAAACACGACTGTAAATAATGTTCTTTCTTTTACCCCCTTATCTTGTTAACATTTAACAAATCCACCCATGTCACTCTAGACAGACAAAAACTGGAATCATTCAATATCTGCGTCCGAGGTGCACCAACCATCCGGATGACACTTACCCATTCTCAACCTTTTGTTACCAACATTACAAGCCATGTCACATCCTGCTGAAGAGGCTCCGAGGGAAGTCTGTATGGGTGAGGCTGCGTGAGGAACAAATGTTGCAATAGGTGGCAACAGGCAAGGCAAGGCCACCCTCCGACCACTCATACATTCACAGGCTGACGGGTAGGTGCCGGGCGGCCGCACCTCTCCCGGTCATGTGTCTCACCACACATGTTCAAAACAACCCCGACCATCGCGACACAAACCCGACCTAGAGCTACCACACACCCTCGACCCATGCTGGCACCAGTAACGACACCCTGAGTAAACGTACAAGGCTCATAAAGGTGGATGTGACGCTCATGCCATTCATTTTGAAAGGGCAGCCCGGAGCAGGCACCGGGGCGGTTGTTGGCCAACACACAGCCCAGGATCTGTCGAGTCACTGCAAATAATCGACCCACATCCTGGCGTCACTGGAAATCTTCGACTACAGAACCCGACAGAAACAATAAACATCTAACAAGAGCTTCCCACCCGGCTGTGAGGTCCTACCCCAACACGAGAGACGGTTACCCTGTGGGGTGACCCCCGGACGTCGATGCCCCAGCCTGCGGCAGGTGTTCTGCAGCAGCAGCAGTTACGGAGGACAAACGATTGATGACAGCGTGGGAGGTTAACTGAGGAAGAGCCCCGTACCCTGGGGAACACCAACTTCAAACGTGAACAGCGACACACACACACACACACACACACGATCCAAAAGCCTTTCGTCAGGTGAACCCAGAGGAACAAAAACAGAGGTGCTGGGACTTTTTACCGTGTGAATTTCTTGTCTTTTGTGAATTCAAATCAAGCTAGTGACTGTTCCTTGTTAATCAGTTTATATATACATAAGCGGCTGTTTAGAGCTGCGAGAGAGTCTGGAGGTGCAAGTGTAATGAACACAATACTTTTCCTTCAGTTATTACTTAAAAATAAATCGATTTAACAATAAATCTTACTTTTGCAAAGATGTTGCCGGAGAACTATAAAGCCTCTTACGTCACTGATCTAAATACCATCCAGAGGCAACAGTGCATTGAACTCACAGACTGGGAGTCTTTCCCACACCTGGTGGGGTGCGGGGTGTGGGGCGTGGGGTGCGGGATGCGGGGTGAGGTGTGTGGTGTGGGGTGCGGGGTGGAGTAACCCGGAGACATAAATATAATCATATATCAGAGGTCATCCCTCCGCCATTCACCACACACTAAACATCAGGTTCTCGCCACGTTTATCAGTCTCTCACCACACTCACCAGAGGTCACACTGTCCCACATCACACTACACATCAGAGGACACACTGCCCCAAATCACACGACACACCAGAGGTCACACTGCCCTACATCACACTACACACCAGAGGTCACACTGCCTCACATCACACTACACACCAGAGGTCACTCTGCCCCACACCACACTACACACCAAAGGTCACACTGCCCCACATCACATTACAAACCAGAGTTCACACTGCCCCACATAACACTACAAACCAGAGGTCACACTGCCTCATATCACACTACACATCAGAGGTCACACTGCCCCACATCACACTACACACCAGAAGTCACTCTGTCCAACATCACACTACACACCAGGGGTCACACTGCCTCACATCACACTACACACCAGTGGTCACAATGCTCCATATCACACTACACACCAGAGGTCACACTGCCTCACATCACACTACACACCAGGGGTCACACTGTCTTACATCACACTACACACCAGAGGTCAACCTGCCCCACATCACACTACACAACAGAAGTCACATTGCCCCACATCACACTACAAACCAGAGGTCACACTGCCTCACATCACACTACACATCAGAGGTCACACTGCCCCACATCACACTACACATCAGAGGTCACACTGCCCCACATCACACTACAAACCATAAGTCACACTGCCTCACATCACACTACACACCATAGGTCATACTGCCCCACATCACACTACAAATCAAAGGTCACAGTGACTCATATGACACTACAAACCAGAAGTCACACTGCCCCACATCACAGTACATACCAGAGGTCACTGCCCCACATTACACTACACATTAGAGGTCACACTGCCCCATATCACACTACACACCAATCGTTACAATGGCCCCACATCACACTACAAACCAGAGGTTACACAGCCTCACATCATACTACACACCAGAGGTCACACTGCCCCACATCATACTTCAAACCAGAGGTCACATTGCCTCACATCACACTACACACCAGAGGTCACACTGCCACATATCGCACTACAAACCAGAGGTCACACTGCCCATCACACTACAAACCAAAAGTCACAATGCCTGCCTCAAATCACACAACACACCAGAAGTCACACTGCCACACATCACACTGCACACCAGACGTCACACTGCCTTATATCACACTACACACCAGAGGTCACACTATCCCACATCACACTACAAACCAGAGTTCACACTGCCTCACATCACACTACACACCAGAGGTCACACTGCCCCACATCACACTACACACTGCCCAAAATCACACTACACACCAGAGTCTCTCTGCCCCACATCACACTACACATCAGAGGTCACACTATCCCACATCACACGACAAACTAGAGGTCACACAGCCCCACACCACACTACACACCAGAGGTCACACTGCCCCACATTACACGACACATTAGAGGTCACACTGCCCCACATCACACCACACACCAAAGGCCACACTGTCCCACATCACACTACAAGCCATAGGTCACACTGCCTCAAATCACACTACACACCAGAGATCACTCTGCCCCATATCACACTACAAACCAGAGGTCACAGTGCCTCACATCACACTACACACTAAAGATTACACTGCCTCATATCACACTACACACCAGCGGTCAAACTACCCCATATAACACTAAATACCAGAGGTCACAGTGCCCCACATCAGATTACAAACTAGAGGTCACACTGCCTCACATCACACTACACACTAGAGGTCACATTGCCCCACATCCCACTACACTCAAGAGGTCACAAAGCCCTAAATCACATAACACACCAGAGGTCACACTGCCCCATATCACACTATACACAAGAGGTCACACTTCCCCACATCACAATACAAACCAGAGGTCAGAGTGCCTGCACCACATCACACTTCACACCAGAGGTCACACTGCCCCACATAACACTACACATGAGGTCACACTGCCCCACATCACACCACACAAGAGATCACACTGCCCCCTATCACACTACACATCAGAGGTCACACTGCCCCATATCAAACTACACACAAGAGGTCACACTGCCCCACATCACACTACAAGCCAGAGGTCACAGTGCCCCACATATTTCACACTAAATGTCACACTGCCTCATCACACTACACACCAGAGGTCAAAATTCCCAACCTCACTCTACAAACCAGAGGTCATACTGCCCCACACCACACGACACACCAGAGGTCAGACTGCCTCACATCACACTACACACTACAGGTCACAATGCCCCACTTCACATTAAAAACCAGAGGTCATACTGCCCCACACCACACTGTACACCAGAGGTAACACTGCCCCATATCACACTGTACACCAGAGGTCACACTGCCCCATATCACACTACACACCAGAGGTCACACTGCCCCACATCATATTACAAACCAGAGGTCAGAGTGCCCCACATCACGCTACACAGGAGAGGTCACACTAACTCATCATACTACACACCTGAGGTCACGCTGCCCCACATCACACTACAAACCAGAGGTCATACTGCCCCACACCACACTTCACCCCAGAGGTCACACTGCCCCACATCACACTATAAGCCAGAGGTCAAAATGCCTGCCCTACATCACACTACACACAAGAGGTCAAACTGCCTCACATCATACTACACATGAGGTCACAACGCCCCACATCACACTACACAAAAGAGGTCACTCTGCCCCACATCGCACTACAAGCCAGAGGTCACACTGCCCCATATCACAATACACACCAGAAGTCACACAGCCCCACAACACATTACAAAGCAAAGGTCATAGTGCCTGCCCCCACATCACACTATATACCAGAAGTCACACTGCCCCACATCACACTACATACCAGAGGTCACACTGCCACACATCACATTACAAACCAGAGGTCACACTGCCACACATCACATTACAAACCAGAGGTCAGAATGCCCCACATCACACTACACAACAGAGTCACACTGCCTTAAATCAAACTACACACCAGAGGTCATACTGCCCCACATCATACTACAAACCAGAGGTCACACTGCCCCACTTCATACTACAACCCAGAGGTAACAGCGCCCCAAATCACACTACAAACCATAGGTCATAGTGCCACACATCACACTACATACTAGAGGTTACACAGCCCCATATCACATTACACACACCAGAGGTTATACTGCCTCACATCACACTACACACCAGAGGTCACTCTGCCCCACAACACACTAAAAACCAGAGGTCACACTGCCCCACATCACACTACACACTATAGATCACACTGCCTCACATCACACAACACACCAGAGGTCACACTTCCCCATATCACACTACACACCAGAGGTCACATTGTCATATCATACTACACACCAAAGGTCACACTGCCTCACATCACACTACAAACCAGAGGTCATACTGCCCCACATCACGCTACACACCAGAGGTCACACTGCCTATCACACTACAAACCAGAGGTCACACTGCCCCATATCACACTAAACACCAGAGGTCCTACTGCCCCATATCACACTAAACACCAGAGGTCCTACTGCCCCACATCACACTTCAAACCTGAGGTCACATTGCCCTACATCACACTACACACCAGAGGTCACACTGTCCCACATCACACTACACACCAGAGGTCACATTGCCCCATATCACACTACACATCAGAGGTCACACTGCCCCATATCACACTACATACCAGAGGTCACACTGCCCTACATTAAAATACACACTAGAGGTCACACTGTCCCACATCATACTATAAACCAGAGGCCACAGTGCCCCACATCACACTACAAACCAGAGGTCACACTGCCTTACATCATACTACACACCAGAGGTCACACAGCCCCATATCACACTACACACCAAGGGTCACACTGCCCCATATCACTAAAGACTAGAGGTCACACTGGCCAACATCACACTACAAACCAGAAGTCACAGTGCCTGCCCCACATCACAATACACACCAGAGGTCACATTGCCTCACATCACACTACACACCAGAGGTCATAGTGTCCCACATCACACTACAAACCAGAGGTCACAGTGCCCCACATCACACTACACACCAGAGGTACACTGCTTCACATCACACTACACACCAGAGGTCACTGCTCTACATCATACTACAAACCAGAGGTCACACTGCCCCATATCACACTTCACACCAAAGGTCACACTGCCCCACATCACACTACAAACCAGAGGTCATACTGCCCTACACCACACGACACATCAGAGGCCACACTGACCCATACCATACTACACACCAGTGGTTACACTGCCCCACATCTCACTACAAACCAGAGGTCACAGTGCCCCACATCACACTACACACTAGAGGTTACATTGCCTCACTTAAAACTATGCACTAGAGGTCACACTGCCTCACACGACACTACACACCACAGGTCACTCTCCCCATATCACACTACACTCCAAAGGTCACACTGCCCCACATCATACTACAAACCAGAGGTTATAATGCCCAAAATCACACTACAAACCAGAGGTCACACTACCCCATATCACACTACACACCAGAGATCACACTACCCCACATCACACTACAAACAAGAGGCCACAGTGCCCCACATCACACTACAAACCAGAGATCACACTGCCTCACATCACACTACACACCAGAGGTCACACTGCCCCACATCACACTATAAACCAGAGGTCACACTGCCCCACATCACACTACACACCCGAGGTCACAATGCCCCACATCACACTACACGCCAAAGGTCACACTGCCCCACATCACACTACACATCAGAGGTCATACTGCCCCACACCACACTACACACCAGGGGTCACACTGTCCCACATCACTCTACATACCAGAGTTCACACTGCCCCACGTCATACTACAAACCAGAGGTCACAATCCTCCAGCTCTCACCATGCACCTCAGGTCACATCCTGGTGGAGGTCACAGGTACCCAGCTGTGTACGTTAGACCCAGGAATGCTTCGAGCGTGTCCAACCGCACGTGTTGTGAAGACAAACGTTACCTTGCGTCATCCCGCTGTAACCCCCTCTGAGGGGATGCCATCACCACGTGTTCATCTTCCCTAACCCGTCCGGGAATCAACTTTCGAATCAAATAATCCATGACAAAATGGAGGATCAACTCAAGTAAAATCCTCTCACTCCGCTTCAGACTAATTAAACTGATAAGAACAGATGAAAGCAGAATAATCGTGGAGAAGTGTATCTTCAAGGCAACAGAGGTAGAAAAAAAGCCAACTTGTCTTCGAAAGCACAGAAATGGGTATTCAGCCATTCGCTTGGGGCTGGACTGGACGCGGCGCACCCACACCAAGCAACCAGCCAGCCAGCCAGCCCTTCCATATACCAGCACAGTATCCACCAAACCTTCCCATAGAGTGAGGCGTCCCCAGACCCCCCCTCCTCCTCCTCCCCCCATGATACGAACCACACGCGTCACTAAAGTATCTCGACTCATGTCACTCAAGGATCTCTACTCCTTAACTCAAGTATCTCCTTCCAGTCACTCAAGCATCTCCACTCATGTCACTCCAGTATCCCGACTCATGTCACCCTAGTATTTCCACCAACGTCCGCCAGGCACCTCTGCTCACGTCAGTCAGAAACCTTCAACTAAGTCGGGCGTTTTTTTCTTTTTCTTTTTGTCACGTCAGAAACTCATGAAACGTCACCCCCGCGTCACTCCTGCCAATAATGTCACTCACTAGAAATGAGAACTGCGCACTTCACGTCTTAAGTTATGTCACTCACGCACCTCACGTCACCATTAATGACACCCACGCACTCCACATCATCAGTAATGACAACAACGCACCTCATCACCATTAATGACACCCAAATACCTCACATCATCAGCAATTACACCCGCGCACCTCCGATCGCCCGTAATGCTACGCACTTTACATCATCAGTAACGACAACCACGCACCTCATATCGGCAGTAATGACACCCACGCACTTTACATCACCAGCAACGACACCCACGCACCAGGAACTACTCTTACGTCACTCATAAGTTGAGTACCTGACCACATCGCTCACTGGGTGGCTCACCTTACTCTAACCTACCGTAGTTACCTGTATGTGAATACCCCGGCGCGCGTGTGTGCAAATACATACGTACATAGGAGGAGAGACATGGTTTATACAGTATACGGTTAAGGGACGGGGCAACACGAGTGTAAACTCTCTTTCCCTACAACACTAACAGGAATCACCACACACACACACACACACACAAAGACCACAGTGGTTAGAGTTACTGACCATGAGTCAGCACGGGTCCGCCCGGGGTCGGGCCCACAAAGTTCGAATCGTAAGCGCCGCTGTCGATCCACAGACAACCCAGGTGTTCATCCTCCCATCAAGGCTGGTCGATACATAACTACATGGATTAAAGAGGAGTGTAAATGTGTATGTACACACAAAGGAGGAAAGACATGGTACAAACATGCAAGGTTAAGAAACGGAGCAAGACAAGTGGAAAATCCCCTCCCCGTATCAAACACATTGCTTCCATCTACGTCATCATAAACAAGTTCCGGGAGCGATCAATCACAGCCTTGTGCGGCGCGGCCTCTGTGAGGGCCTTCGACAGCACCACCTTCACCTCGACGTCCACCGCGGATGCTCGGAGGTACACCAGCCGTCTGTATGCTTGATTTCAGTATCTGGCCAGGTTACGACAAGGGGTAGCACGGTGTCTGTAAGTACATCAGGAGGCAAAGACGCAGAGCGAAATACCCCTCGAGAGGCAATTACGGTACCTACGCCGAGTGAGTAGTGTTATGTTTCCCCCTGGGGGCGGAATAGTGTTGTAAACCACCTAAGGGGACGGTAATTATGACAAAGACCACCCTGAAGTAGTGCTATCTCTACATCCACAACGACAGATTAATGAGAGAAATAAGAATGAACCATCGGCCATCTGGCCAGCAACATCTGGTTACTACCAAAACTGTTACCATACACTGAAGCGAGCCTCCCTGGCATACACTGGGGCAAGCCTCCGTGGAATACACTGGGGCGAGCCTTCCTGACACGACGGACTGATATCATCAAACATCTTGTGTGGCCTGTCGCACCAGGACACGCTATACAGCCCGGCGTCGGGGTTAAGGTACGTTTCCTGACATGGCCTATCCCACCAGGGACAAGGGAATAAGACACCAGGTCACGGTACGAGTGGCAGGTACAGAGTTTACCTGAGGAAAGCGCCCCTTGCAGTTTACCTGGACAAGTTTTCAGGGATGGACCTCAGCCCTTAGCCCAGGGTCGAAAGGTCAATGGATAAGCCAATAGGTACATACCCCCTGAATTATTGGTATAAATCGTGGTGAGAGAGAGAGAGAGAGAGAGAGAGAGAGAGAGAGAGAGAGAGAGAGAGAGAGAGAGAGAGAGAGAGAGA
>JAYMFT010312724.1:0-10099 GCA_038088735.1 Panulirus argus | reverse complement strand
ATATATATGTGTGTGTGTGTGTGTGTGTGTGTGTGTGTGTGTGTAAACAAGGCTAGACTTTCTACCTGATGATAAGGTGATTGATAATACTTACAACTCTATATTTCATAAATCATTAAGCGTTCTGAATTAGTCCCCTGTCCAAGTCAAAGGTTAGGGGTCGTACTGCCAGGCTCGAGAGGAAAATCTGTATATATTTGTTTAAAGTTGTTCATTTACCTTACAGATATGATCCACTAACATTCCATGACCGAATATGGCTGGAAATTCACTTGGCACTGAGAGTAAACAAACCAGTGGGAGGGGCAGAACCCACGCCAGGCTGTGGTAACCTCACAGCACAGCAGGAGGAGGAGGAGGCAGACCGTCTAACAGCACGGCTGGTCACGGGCGTCCCAGGTCAGCATCCGGCGACGCATGATTTACGGCCAGACATTACGATGACCCAGGTCCCTCTCTCTACCAGCCCACCTCCTGACTCGCACGCTTCAGAACTACCAGACGAAGCTGTTCCGTAGTTAGACACTACCTACGCTCACCCGTGGTTTGGAAATAACTAAGGTAAATCGTGGTTTGGCACTGCCTGGGCCCGACGAGGCGCTGACAGAATGAACATGCCTCACAGGGTGACCCTCCTACTGGGCTGCCTCAGTAACGTAACACCAGTGGACCGACTTCAGCCCTCGAACGCGTCCAGCACAACCTAGAAGGCTGGGTTCACTCAGTCACTCTCCCTGAGCGTCATCCTCATTCTCGCACCTCCTCACACTCTGCCTCCCACTCTCACCTACCTTCACTTTCTCCCTTACTCGTCACCATCCTCATTTTCACTCACACCTCTTCCAGTGGCTCTTACGCACAGGCTACGTACCCACACGTATTCACCATTGCACTTACTCAGCCTCATGATGTAAACTGTTCTCCCTCACTCCCCACAAGTCAGTCGTCCCAA
The DNA here is from genome assembly GCA_038088735.1 of Panulirus argus. NCBI lineage: Eukaryota > Metazoa > Arthropoda > Malacostraca > Decapoda > Palinuridae > Panulirus > Panulirus argus. Next base: position 9,147 of record JAYMFT010312724.1, on the reverse strand, counting down.
GCTCTCTCTCTCTAACCCTTGCCACAACAGCATTAATTTCCCTCCTTGGCGAAAAGTAAAGAAAAAAAATATTCCAAGATTTACCATTACTTTCCTCCGTGTAAACAATGACCCAGTACCACCAACGCTCTGTTTTCCAGGTTTATCTTATCCTCAGAACCCTTTTTCCATCCATCAGTTTCACATACCAAATCATCAGATAAAAGTGGCAATGAATTATTTACGAGCGAGAGGAGCGGATAGGGGTAAAATATGGCTCTCGTCACTGATACGACTGGAGCATCTGTTACTGCACCAAATACCTTACAATATTTTCTTGGCTCGCAATAATAAGAAAACAAAGGCTATCTTGTGGCTTTAGACTGAATACAGTAAAGCTTGGGTCGGCTACTGTTACAGTGGACGGCAGGAACATACAAAATGAAGGTAAATTTCATAAATATTGACTATATAAATCACTGGTTCCTGAGACACAGACTCCCTCGTGAGAGAATCAGTTTATGATCATGGCGGGCTATAGACGACCTTCTTTCTCCACCTCCAAAGTTGGGGTCTGTCTGGTACCTCCCCTCCAGGTGAGGTGAGGCAGGACCCCCTCCACCCCACCCCACCCGTATGTCTGGTACCTCACCTCCAGGTGAGGTGGTGCAGGAACCTCCATCTACCGGAGGCAATTGTTGCTCCCATCATACTCCAACACCTCCAGCCACACCCACTTTACCTCCAGGACAATATGTGTCAAATATACTCATGCAGCTGGGCCATGAAGCAGCAGGCAGCCGCAACACCATATGGCGAAACCCCACCATTGGGTATATTCGACATATCTCACCCAGTCTTACCCACAGAAAGCTATACTCGATATCCTTTACTCATACACAAACACGGGTATGATAGAAATGTCTCATCCACTCACATCTGGCTTACGAATGTTGTCAACGTTCGTCATTCACTAACAGCAAGCCAACAATTACATTAGACATATCTGACAGGCTTGGATAGTCCCCCTAGGGATATATGAGACATATCTTGCCAGATCAGACCTAGCACAGGGATATACCGGACATATATAACTCGGGCCGGACCTATACCGTAGACATAACAGATATATCTGGATAAATCTGGGCTATAATTGCATCAAGCACAACCGCTCACGTTCAACTTGAAGATGTGCTCTACGTGTACACACACCGACCCACTGGAGCATCTAGAGCCGGGGGGGAAAGACTAGGAATCTCTTCACGATTCAGAAAGAATTTACTGACGAGCTTGAATCATTTGACCGTTTCTGATTCGTCAAAACTCACCTAATAGGAAAGGGTTAATGAATAATATGGTCCCCATCCGTGAGATGGTCAACATCGGGAATAATTCATTTCTCTCTGCTTGCTAAAGACTCTTTTTGGAGAAGAAATCAGAAAAAAAAAACCGTGAAGGTAAAAGTACGGTGTCTATAAAACTTCTGGTTTCCATGGTTGGCTAATCTCGTCGAGGACTCTCGACTGCTAAAATCTCATAAGAGGGGATTAGGCGGAGAGCCTCAGCTTGGTGTGAGTGGCACCAGTCTGCTAAAAGTGTGTCAGTTGTGGACTAATGCTTCTCGCTCCACGCTTCCACCCGCCATAAACCTCGTCGTCAACCCGACGCCCTTCTACCTAAGTTGATCTTGGAGGTTCGCCTCCGCCTCCACCGGTAGGTCTGGGTGGGACTGAGCCTCCCTGTTGCTTTGATCAATTGACCTGTTTGAGATCGCGGAATGAAGTCAATAATACCATCCGACTCTTTCGCGGACTGATGCACAAGACGATTGCCTCTTGGCTGATACGACCCTTAACTAGGGCGGTGTCGGAGACGCCCTGGTGTCTGGTGGCGAGAGGTTAGGGCAGCGGACCCGCCACACCCTGACCCTGGTACTCTCGACATGTTTCATTGACCCTTCAGCACGACAGTGCAACCCTTGGGCCTTTGACTTGGTCAGTGAGGACTGGGATAAAGGTCAAATCATTATACCGAAGGATCGCACTGTTTTGCTCCAGAGTCGTACCTTAGTAGTCAAGGGGTAAAAGAGCTGGCTACAGGTTCTTTGGAGGCTATGTGGCCGCTCTGCCTCCAAGTATATGCCATAACCTCCAAAAATATAGTCCTTCTGTTATACTAATAGGCCCGTTCACCTTCAATAAGCAATTCTTCCGTTCCATGTATATCATACAGCTGAGTCGTTATATGCTGTAATTGTATATCTATCTTGTAAGCAGCTATTTCATAAGAACAGAAATTTTATTCGCTTCAGTATGGAGTCCTGCTGGTTATTCCTTTATCCCCGGTTTAAACAAGAGTGGAATTAACATCCTGCCGTCTTATCAGATTTCCAGGCAAAATCTCGCTGCAGTGTTGCTGTCCTTTCCCTGCTCTACAGGTACCATTTCGACTACTGCTCTCGTGAACTGCTTGTATGTGTCCCTGCCACCAAAGCTTGGATCCATGGCGCGCGTCTGGCTGCTGCTTCCCATAGTTTGTGTGTGGAGACCAGCTACACGAGGACTGACTATATTGTTATCTCCTTCTTTCCTAGAACAGTAGAGCTGTGGAATTCTCTTCCTTCTTTCATCTTTCCCTCTTCCTTTAATCTTTCTTCCTATAAAAGTCGGGTCTGCAAAAGTCTGAGCGGCTATGATTAATGTTTCCATTGTTTTTTCTCATAATCCGTTTTCTTTTCATCTAAGACGGTTATGAGTGGGACATGTTTTGCCTCTGCCATGTCACGTCGGTCAATGCAAAAAGAAAATAAAGAAGAAAGATAAGAAAAACGACGATGAGGAAGAACTGAATTGGGTCGTTGCTTACAATAGTTGTGCTCATCAAACTTGTTCTGTAAAATTGTCATTTATCAGCAAATAGTCGAAGTTACTATTACACTGAACTTTTTATGCCATAATTAAGGCAGATTTAGTATCATTCAAATATAAACCTTTACAAGTGGTCGGTCAGAGGACTTGGTAAGGTAAGGGTTGTGCTAATGTAGTACCCGTCCCTCCGCCAGACATCGACATCCTCCGACCCTCTACTAGATATGGCCATCCGTCTCTCCTCCACCAACCATCAACACCCGCCTCACTCCTTGAAGAACTATGACGCCCGCCAATTTTCGTGTCTGCAGACCCACCCCTCACCACCCTGGTGATCCCCCCCCCCGGGTGACCTGGCCCAGACGAGACACGAACTGTTACCACGCTGGGTCAACCCCTTCCAGGGCCTGTTAGGCATGGCTTCTTCTGACCTGGGCCAGTCATCTTCCATGACCAGCTGGTAATGTGTGGATGTCACTGTGTCTTCATCATCGCCGGTGCTCGCTTCTGGACCGGCTCTATAGAGACCCTAAGAGACTTAATTACACTGTGGGTGTCGACTAAACCCCTCGAGCACGACTTAACTCGTTAAGGATGATGGCTTCATCCCGTGGATTAAGTCGTCGTCCTCAAGAGGCTGCTACATCCAATCTCCAGTGCTGGGCGGTACATCCCATCCCTGTTTAGCGACTCGAGTGGCACCTGGAGGTTCACTCTATGGCTACAGCGACGTGAGACAAGGGTGGGTGTGGTGCTGGTTGTCTCCGGCAGAAGGGCCCTTCCTCCGGCAGGCACTGCCTTGTCCTGCCCGGGACCCGGTTGGGCGTCTAGAGCCTGATTGGGTGTGCAGGACACGGCTGGGTCTCCAGGACACGCCAAGCAGTCTAACCTCGATTTCATACCGTAGACAACACCCGCTCTTGTCACTAAGCGATTCTTTCTGTGGCGACAAATAGGCTATGAAATCACTGAATAAATATATTTTTTTCGTACAATACCTTTGAAGTACAAAATAAACTGAAATTCTATTATCATGTTAAGAGTGAAGCAAATGTAATATGGGAAATCTTGATCCTTTCTGACTTTTCAGGTGAAGATGAGACCAAGTTCTTTTTAGACGTTTCTAAGACCACAGTCTTCGACGTGTTTAGCTCACCCTCACCCGTGTGTACGTTTGTGCGCGCAAGCATGTACCAACACGGATGCCCAGTTTCCGAGGTCAACACCTAGGGGAAAAAACGTACTGCAATACTGTTGGGTCCTGGCCGGTCAAGTCCTCTGGGACCTGGCCAGCTGAGTCCTCGGGAAGCTGGCCAGCCTGGACCAGAGGTACTTGGCCAACCTGGCCCCCAGAAACCTAGCCACAACATTTTACAATCTCCTTTCCCCTGTCAACCTCAGAGTTATCCGTCATTCTTCACTCACGTCCCTCGCCTATCAAAGCGACTGAGTAACAGAGGAGAAAGTTCATTTTATATCAAGGTAGAAATCATAGACTAGTGCTCGTCTTGTAGATTTATATTTCAGTGGTTTGACTTGGAAACTTAACCAAGTCTAGTACATGTAGGGAGATGCAAGCTGGATGAGACACAAATGACAGTATCGAAGAGTCAAGTATGTAAACCAAATCCGTCATTATATATTCACCGGTTTATTGCCCAGTATAGTGCCAAGCTCTGTGACCTATACGTGGGAAGGTCGTGGTGGACTCTGAAGCTGCCTGGAGAAGTGGAGAGGGACGTGTTGCTGTGCGGAGAGTCTTGGAGGGCGTGAAGCTGCAGACAGCAGTATGAGGCGATGTGCTGGATCATCCATTCAGTTTTAAGATTTTCATTTGTCTGGTTTTACGAAGCGTTTCAGTGACAGTATGGGTGAAGGGCGTACATGGGTGGGTGGAGTCAAGTATGGAGCATGCAGTGGGTACAGTACAACGACTTTCGAAGGTGAAAGGTAGGCAGAGTGGGCACAGGGGGAGCCAGAGGGTCCTCTTCCTGTCGTAGAAGGAGGGAGGATCAAGATACATCTAACATACAGTGTTATGAAGCTCGAGGGGCGTGTGAGGAGGAGTGGAAAGAAGTTGAGTGGGGGGAGGGGGAATTGAAGGGGGCGTGGAGAAGGGCGGAGGGACATGAGAGGTCAGGCTCTTGTGCGCTGTAAACCATGGAGGATAGAGGGGTGTGTGGTGTGTGAAGTGGGGGGAAGGGGGGGAGGGGAGGTCAAGGCACGGCAGATGGAGGGTCGTTGCACCCACGACAGGGGGAGGGGAGGGAGGGGTCGCGTCACTCCAGACGGAGGGGTAGACAGACGGCCGGAATGCTAAGAACCACTAACAAAAACTCCGCCGAGCTCTCACGGACTACTGCAAGTCATCGACCAATCCCTATATAGGTCAGTGGTCCCGAGGGGCGCACCTCCGACACACGCATTCCTCCCGCTTCCCGCTGTCCTCCGGCCGGAGGGACAGTAAACACCGTACGGTAACCTGAGGCGGCAGCGTCTGGCGCTCCCACACGTGCAGCGACATGTCCCTCTTGCCCGGGAAGGAACCAGCACTTCTGAGAAACCACATTCGATGTTTTCACAGCTAAAAACCTCCTTATCATTATCATATAATTAACGAAATGATCTCAGCAAGGGATCTCGTAATTAACTTTGGGGAAGTTCTAAACATAGAATGCACAAATACACGACTGATAATGTCTGGGTGTCAACAGGAGGTGCCTCGTGTACGTATAGACAAATATGATTATTTAAACCTAAAACCCGTGTGGGCCAGTAGGACTCCAGCAAGATCCTATACTCCTTCCTTCAGGTCACGTGTGTTCAGATGAACTAAAATCCTCCCTCACTAGAATGTTTACGTGTTAGTGACCCAACCAGCTGGTCTTGGTGGTGACCTAATCAGTTGGGCTCATGGTGGTAACCCAACCAACTGGTCTCACGGCAGTGAACCAATGAGCTGGTCTCATGGTAGCAACGAACCAGCAGATCTTCATATTCACCGGTGGACACAAATCTTGTTACTCTCAACGTCTCAACTTGAGTAAAAAATAAATCTGTCTCTATAATATGATTCTTAGATTTACATTGACTCCTGCAAGACGAGAGACATTATGAGAAACACAGAACATTTCCCATCATACAATATATTCCGAAGCGCATGCATGCTATTAACATGGAGGCTTCTCTCGGCTTCCAAAGCTGACCCTCGGAACCACACTGCGCTGTTTCTCTTGTGTTCAGCCAAGCTGTTTCATACCGCGGACTGGAGGCCAGATATGTATCTCATGGGCACTTAGTTTTGTGGTGGTTGGTCTGTCACGCCCGCCTCTGTGTCTGGTTCCAAACCTCAGGGTCACATCAACCCGTCTCTGGATCACGTTCCAATTCTGTGAGTCACAGTTACCCACCTTCAAGCATGCGTTTCCAGTCCCCACTGCACTTGTTTGGCTGTGCTTCTGTCGCACGTCCTTTTTCGAAGCGGTTTCACTTACAATAACGAATCAAGAAATCATGGGTCATTGATTCGAGGCTTCCCTGTTCAGTGGTTTGTGAACCCACTGAGGCTGGTGGTGGTGGAGAGCCGCGGTCATCACCACCACCGCTGGCGCCACCAGGCCTACCACACGGCTGGTGGTGGGCAGCTGTCACCACCACAGGAAGGCTTAACGCTAGTACTGTACCTGTCATATCTTACGCCAGTACAACCAACAGATAACCACACATATGGGTCACTACCACTCCAAATGTTCACAGTGCAATGGTCCCACACCCACCAGAACCACTAACAACAACCATCAGGGAACATGTGATACCACAATGGTATCAGTGTCATCATTACCGTCAACACAACCCAGGTAATTACCACTTTGCCACAACTAACACGTCATCATCAGTGATAATGTTCCATTACCCACCTCATAACTACCACTAATATTGTCCACAACAACATCTTAATGATGACCATTGTTTTAACTACCACCACCGCCAGGAGCAGCGGTGGTGATGACGACGACTGTCACTGTGGTGGTAATGGAGATAGTAACAACAATAGTGGTGGTGGCGGCAGGGCGGTAACAGTAGTGGTAGTGATGGTGGCAAGGTAGTGGTGGCAGGGTGGTCGTCGCCACAGCCCGGGGTCACCTCTCACTCTGGCTATGATCAACATTCCTGGCCGGGATCTCTGCTGCCGCTACCTGAGTTACCCGCCACCCTCACAGCCCTCCTGGCTCTTTCAGCCCTCGGGCCCTCACAGCCCTCCTGGCCCTCACAACCCTCCTGACACCACAACCCTCTTGGCCCTAACAGCTCTCTGGCCCTCACAACCATCCAAGCCCTCAAAGCTCTCCTGGCTAGAATTTGGACCAGCGTTCCTCCTCAGGTGCCCCTGGCCGACCGTCTCCTAACCCGAGACAGCCGTGAACCTGAGGGCCTGGGGGCAGATGGATGCTGGTAGTGTGAGTCGCCTCAGTAAGTCACCCGCCACACCCTTAACTGTCTGTCTGTCTTGTCTGTCTGTACCCCAGGCCAGCCACACCGTGTCTTCATCACACGCTCGTTCGGGGCCGACGGCCTGCGCTCAGGGCGTCTTGACGTAAAATGTTCAAAGAGAACTGTTGTCTTCGTGTGACTGTCTGTGTTTGTGTGACTGTTACTATCTTGTTATATATAAATATATCCTTATATCAACCAAGTATCTTATATATACAAGTATAAAAGCAATTCACGTGGCCAGACACAGATAACGTTCGTCTGTTAACGTACTAACGTCGATTGTACGAGATGGAATAACGTATACCAGCGGCTCATATACCTCGTGTGTCTGGTACTGTGGTCCATCCCCAGCAGGTCACAGCGCCAGGGGCACCAGCAGTGACGGTCAGCCAATTATGGCACGTCAGCCCAGCCCGCTACTTTAAGCCAATATATTCCTCACAGCGATTTCTGCCTCGTAAGGCAGGCAGGCCAGGCAGCCGCGGCTACCAGAATGCTAACGAGACCTCAGACCCCTCAGGAGAGTCCGCCATATGTATCAGAATCAAGAGTTTACTCGGCAATTGAAGCAGATTATGGGAGGCCTCGGTCAGTACTGTTGGAGTTTAGAAGGCAACAGAAAAGGGACGCCTTCCCTGTGCCCCTCACGGGTGATAACCAGCCAATACTGGACGAAATTCCCGAGGTCTGGACCTGAGACCAGCTGCCACAGGACCCTGGGTCACAATGCAGGAGAGAAAGGCCCTCATACTATACTTTCTTCCCACAGGCGACAACAGCCGTACTTTCTCCAGCTTGGGCGTCCGTCACCCCCCCCCCCACACACACACACACCCCACCAGCGTCACTGTCTCCAACCGTCCCCCACACCACTACCTCCCAGGCAATCACCCTGCCAATACATAAAGCCTGCTAGGAAGCGTCTGTATCGCTACCACAGTGAAATAAAGCGTCTGTATCTCCTCCTTACTGTCCAAAGAAGCGCCTGTCACCTACCACCGTCCAAGGAAGTGTTTACATGTTTCCTTTACCATCCCAAGAAGCGTTTACGTTTTCTCTCCACCGTCCTAGGGAACGTTTACATCTCCCCGCCACCGTCCTGGGAAGAGCCTATGTCACACGACACCGTCCTAGGAATACGTCAACCACCCTAAGAAATCTACATCCAAAGACTGGTCAGTCGTCACCAGCAACAGTAAAAGCTCGGCTGGATATCACTGCCAATACTCAAGCGAACCTGGAACAATAAAAAGATATTTGAATACATCCATATTTACGACGCTCCAAGGCGCTACAACACTAAACAAACCACCAAACATCACGCCTAAATGTGTTCAGAAATTCAATCTCCGTAACCAGAGAAGAACGGCTGCAGGCTCAAAGCTTCTTCAGCAACATTAGTGCAAAAAGTTCGAATCTTTATATCTTGAGCATGGGAATCCGATCACTGAATTGCTTCGAACACCAGCAGTTGACAGCTACGGGATTACGTCGTAGACAATCCATAGTGCTTAGCTGAGGAACAAGGTACAGTTAGCAGGCTGGAACTAGCTAGAGTAACCATCACCTGGCGTTCCTGAGGCTGTGAGCCAGCTAGAGAAGCGCCAACTGGCGATCTCCAGATGGTAACGCTGGCTGCATCCCCCAGCTGACACTCGAGAGTTCCTTGTGTTTCTTTTTCTTGGAATCTCCACGTTGATCTGTACAACAGATACTCCCGCACCACAGTCACCAGAGGCAGGACTTACTTGGAAGTGGACTGCTTGGTTTTGCCTGTGCCATGTCGGCTGTTTTATATATATATATA
>JAYMFT010312713.1:0-10099 GCA_038088735.1 Panulirus argus | reverse complement strand
GCGTCCAGTACTGGAAGGCTCTACTTGAGACTGAGACTCTCCAATAACGCTACGGCGTCCAGTGCTGGAAGGCTGTGCCTGAGCCTAAGACTCCTCGGTGATTCTAGGGTGCCCAGTACTGGAAGGCTCTGCCTGACCCTGAGACTCCCCAGTAATCCTACGGCGTCCAGTACTGAAAGGCTCTGCCTGAGACTGAGACTCACCAATAATCCTACGGCTTTCAGTGCTGGATGTCTATGCCTGAGCCTAAGAGTCCCCGGTGATCCTAAGGCGTCCAGTGCTGGAAGGCTCTGCCTGAGCCTGAGACTCCCCAATTATCCTACGGCGTCCAGTACTGAAAGGCTCTGCCTGAGACTGAGACTCACCAATAATCCTACGGTTTCCAGTGCTGGAAGTCTATGACTGAGCCTAAGACTCCCCGGTGATCCCAAGGCGTCCAGTGCTGGAAAAGTCTTCCTGATCCTGAGACTCCCAGGTGATCCAACGGCGTGCAGTACTGGAAGGCTCTGCCTGAGCCTGAGACTCCCGGTGATCCTACGGCGTCCAGTACTGGAAGGCCCTACCTAAGACTGAGACTCCCCAATAATGTTACGGCAACCAGTGCTGGAAGGCTATGCCTGAGCCAAAAACTCCCCGGTGATCCTACGGCGTCCAGTGCTGGAAGGCTCTGCCTGAGACTGAGACTCCCCAAGAACGCTACGGCGTACAGTTCTGGAAGGCTCTGCCTGAGCCTAAGACTACCCTGTATTCCTAGGGCGTCCAGTGCTGGAAGGCTCTGCCTGAGACTGAGACTCCCCAAGAACGCTACGGCGTCCAGTGCTGGAAGGCTCTGCCTGAGCCTGAGACTACCCTGTGATCCTTAGCGTCCAGTGCTGGAAGGCTCTGCCTGAGTCTGAGACTCCCCGGTGATCCTAGGGCGTCCAGTGCTGGAAGGCTATGTCTGAGCCTAAGACTCCCCGGTGATCCTAAGGCGTCCAGTGCTGGAAGGCTCTGCCTGAGTCTGAGACACCCCAGTAATCCTACGGAGTCCAATGCTGGAAGGCTCTGCCTGAGTCTAAGACTCCCCAGTAATCCCACGGCGTCCAATGCTGGAAGGCTCTGCCTGAGTCTGAGACTCCCCAGTAATCCCAAGGCGTCCAGTGCTGGAAGACTCTGCCTGAGCCTGAGACTTCCCTGTGAAATTACGGCGTCCAGTGCTGGAATGCTCTGCCTGAGTCTGAGACTCCCCAGTAATCCCACGGCGTCCAGTGCTGGAAGGCTCTGCCTGAGCCTGAGACTACCCTGTGATCCTACGGCGTCCAGTGCTGGAAGGCTCTGCCTGAGTCTGAGACTCCCCAGTAATCCCACGGCGTCCAGTGCTGGAAGGCTCTGCCTGAGCCTAAGACTACTCTGTGATCCTACGGCGTCCAGTGCTGGAAGGCTCTGCCTGAGTCTGAGACTCCCCAGTAATCCTACGGCGTCCAGTGCTGGAAGGCTCTGCCTGAGACTGAGACTACCCTGTGATCCTACGGCGTCCAGTGCTGGAAGGCTCTGCCTGAGTCTGAGACTCCCCAATAACGCTACGGCGTACAGTTCTGGAAGGATCTGCCTGAGCCTAAGACTCCTCGGTGATCCTAAGGCGTCCAATGCTGGAAGGCTCTGCCTGAGTCTGAGACCCCCAAGTAATCCTACAGCGTCCAGTGCTGGAAGGCTCTGCCTGACACTGAGACTTCCCAATAACGCTACGGCGTACAGTTCTAGAAGGCTCTGCCTGAGCCTAAGACTCCTCGGTGATCCTAGGGCGTCCAGTGCTGGAAGGCTCTGCCTGATCCTGAGACTCCCCAGTAATCCTACGGGGTCCAGTGCTGGAAGGCTCTGCCTGAGCCTGGGACTCTTCGGTATTCCGTCCCATCAGTTTTAGTGAAGTATGGTCAGGTGGGTGTCTACACACCCTCCTGGCGGGTCATGTGGGTCTCTATATTCCCCACTTGTTTGTCTGGTCATCAAGGGCGCCACGTGGAGGGACTGTGTCTCTCATCTCGGGTCCTTCCCTGGGGTGAAGCCAACCTCTAATGGATACAGGGGCTAGCACAGCTTACTATATATTCTTCCTCACTCTCACCCCATTGCCCACTCACCACACCTACCTCCCCATTCCTCTTCCTCTTCCCGCTCACCACTACTGTCCCACTCCCTTTCCCAATCTCTCCCACTCATTTCACATACAGCCCCGATCTCCCTCCCTTTCCTGCTCACCACATCTCCTGTCTCCCTTCCTCATCCTCCGACTTACCACACTCTCCTCCTCACTCTCGCTCCTCCTACCTCTCAAAGGTTCCCCTCTACTCATCCTGCCCTTCTCCACCACATCTGATCAGGTCTACGCTCACATATTCCCCCAGTGGCTCTACTGTGGTCTTCATACCCTCCTGAGAGTCACACTGTTTGTCTTGCCTCCTGCTGTAGTCCCAGCAGCAGGAAATCAAGCCCTGCTGGGCACAGGGTACCAACGATGGCAGAGAACGGAGGTACATGCAGTCAGGGGTGAGTAGGACTTTAGGCAATCACGGGTGCGTGAGACACAGCTTCAGGCAGCCAGAGTTGTTCGTGACACAGGTATAGGCAGTCGGAGGCGTGTGGGACGGATCGATAGCGGGGAAAGAGTTGCATGGATGCGAACTAGCGGGAGGTGTGTGAGACGGAGCAACAGGCTGTGGGAGAGGTGTACAGCCAACAGAAGTTGTGGGACAGAACCACAGCCAGTAGGATATGTGGGGATATGATTTAGCGGGAGGCAAATGTATAGCTCATGGAAGGTAGCATGGGACAGAGTTACAGTCAGGATGAAGAAATCATATACTCTGAACTCCCCTGTACTGACCTGGGGAGGCAAGATCAATGAGGAAATGCTAAAAGTATTGGACACGCGACTGGGAACAGGAGAGAGAGCGAACACTGCACAGCGAACCCCACTGCCACACACAGTAAGACCTCACCCGTTCACCAGCCTGGGGAATTATAGATGATTGATACCATCAGTGCAACAGCGGACTTCCACACCCGCAGACAATGTCCCTTATCAACGATGCAAAAAGAAAAAACTCTCCGGAAGACACTGAAGTAGGAAGTAGAAATGGATAATGAGAGACAACGATCAGAGCTCGAAACGGATAAGTAAAAACATACCAACGTTCGGGCGAGCACTTCTGTAGCCACACAGGGAACACCCGAGGCAACACCAGTATATCACAGCCAGTAACAACAACAAAGCTGATGACCAAGGTAAAGCGTGTGCTTCCAGAAACACATGAAAGTCGTGTAGTCAAAATCACACCCGAGGAAAACGGGAACTACGGTTCAAACTCAAGTCCAGGATAGAGAGGTGCTGGACGAGGCGACCAAGTAGTAGGAAAAGTGCCGTTCTGCACTAGACCATTGATCCCACTGGGCTGTCACGTGACACATGCCTGTCGATGAGGACAGACATACTGAACCTATGGACAGCCAGCTTATAGACCAAAACACAGTTACGGCAAAAAAACTGTTTATTACTATCAAAGCCCTTCACTACCTTCTCAACATGTACATAGTAATCCCTAAGGCCAGGTCATCTTTTAACATAGTAGTGGGGCGATTCCCCCAAGTACGCCCTTCCGTCCCCCTCAGTACTCAAGAGCAAAAGCCCCTTCGAGGCCCTTTTTGGTTGAAAATTGTGAACTGTAATATTCCTAGTGAGCTTTCTGTCACCATGTTAGTTATCATTTACCCCTTGCACACGTGACCGGGCCCTTCTGAGATTTTGCCTCAGTCGTGAAAATTCCTTAAATGATGCCCTGCTTAAGGCAGGATAACTCCCCCCATGACTCTCTGAAGACAGGAGAACAGTGATACCATAGCCAGGAATGCCAGAGACTACCCACCTGTGTCCCTCTTTAAATAACCACGAAAAATGTCCAGAGGAAAAGAATATCCATTTAGAGAACGCCCCCATCGCTTTCGCACGCTGCAGTAGAAGGTAACAGTCACCGCAGGTCCCGGGATGAAGTCCACAGTAATACAAAAAGATGATAAATGCCTTCGACGAAGTATGGACGAGTGGCCTCCAGTACCCACCGCTACAGCCAGACATGCCAGAAATTACTGTGAGAGTCTTTTGGTGTAACGACCTTAACCAAGGCGCTGCAGCATCAAGTATCAACTTAGCACCGTCACTATGAATTGCTTACGCAGCAGACACTTCCCCTCGGTAGGATGTAAGGCTGCAGACATCTTGTACGGAAAAGACGCCATACAAGAAGTAGTCTGACATACTCCCCAAATACGCCCCACCTTGTACAGTTAGAGGCAGCCAGACTTAATAGCTGTGAAAGGCGCTGGAAAATGAAAACAAATATTAACAAGGTCATTTCATTGTCACTAGGGAGAGGGGAGCCAAGCTACCTCATCACATACGTAGTAACAGAGGGGGCCGGATACAATACCGGAAGAATTTTAAACACTTGGCCACACGCAGACATCACCAGGTGTTATGACAGACCATATGAACAAGAGATATACACACAGTAAAACAGTCCTGACCAGCTTATACAGATTCTGGCACCTCTCGGAGAGGCAAAATTTACCTGCGTCTTGTAAAGACGATGATCATTCCTATAACGACATAATCCCCGAGCTCTCACTTTCCTTGCTTGCATGTGACGCTTGCTGATCCTGCAGAGAATGCAAAGTGAGGCAGTACGATCCGTCAGAAATAAAGAATACCCGTACACGAGACTACGTAAACCGAAGAGCGATATCTATAATTTCATACAAAAACGACTGGTACGTGTTCTTATGAGAATCAGCACCTACCACACGGCAGAGGCTAGAAGACCACGCAGACACAGACATACCCAAAATGTTGAAACCAACACAGTTGTGCATCATACTTGAATCCCACGGAGCATCAAATTCCTGAGAGAAGCTCCATTTTTCCATTGTACAGCATTACTAGACACAGTAATCCGGGGGCATACGTATATAAGTTCCAGAGGGTAGACATCTGGAAACCACATACACATTTAGAACTACACCATATATCTTTCCACAACAATTTCTGTCTCTCCACTTTACCTTCCCCGTCGAACCCCCCCTTTTCCCCCTCTTAAAACCACCACATTGTTTGTAACAAAGGAGGCTGTAGATCAGAACCAGTGTGATACGTCGGGAACAGAAGTATAGTCATGTATTGGTTGGGTCATAGCCAATGGGGAGGAGTCCAGGACGAAACTATAACCAGCAGAAGACGATGACGTGTGGGATAAAGTCACAGCCAGAAATTGTTGCGTGGAAGATAGCCAGTGGGACATATATCAGACGATTAAGTGGTCAGTAGGAGGTACGGGAATCAGAGCCTGTGAGAGCCGTATGGAGAAAGAGCTGGGCCAGACGCAATACGGGTCAGAGGCGGGGATATTTGTGTGTAACAAAGCTACGCACAATTAAGTTGTGCGGTACGGAGCTACAGCCAGTGCCATAGTGTTGTTCAGAGTCAACTGTGTTGTGCAGACTCACAGCCAGTGGAAGGATTGTGGCACAGAGCTACGGGTAGACAACATACTGGGACAGAGGTCCACAGTGGAAGATGTGCAGAAGAGAGTTACAGCCACTGAGATGTGTGTGAATCAGAGGCACAGCCAGCAGACCCTGCGAGAGCCAGAAGTACTGGAACACAGCTACAGGGGCATGTGTGGTACAGAGCCACAGCCAGTAGTATCTGCGTGGGTCAGCGACTGATGGGTGTATGTGACAAAGAGACAGATGGAAGGAGTTGTGTAAGTCAGAGCCAATGGTAAGTGCGCGGGGCGTAGCTAAAGCTAGTAGTATCTTAGTACCGCAAGTCAGCGCAAGCAGAAGTGTGGGACGTAACCATAGGAAGCAGGGTGTTTGTGGGATAATCTTACACCCAGTAAAGTATGCTGGGGCAAAGTTTGTAGGTGGCGTGTTAGACGGGTTTACATCCAGAAAACTGTGTGTAGCACAGAGCCACAACTCTTGGAAGACGTATGGCACAGGGCTTCAGCTAGTGAGAGCTGTTGGGAGCAGAACTACAGCTAATGAGATGTGGCTGAAGTAAATATTGAGCCAGTTAGAGTTATGTGGATGGAAACGATTAGAATGTGCTTCGAAATGATTTATAGTCAGTCAGAGCTGTGTGGGTCTGAATAAGTGGGAGGTGTGTGGAGTCAGAGCTACAGTCAGCAGTAGATGCGTGGATCAAAGCGACAGTAGGCGGAATGTTTGTGGAGCAGAGATAGTCAGTAAGAGGTGTGTGGGTCAGGGATGCAGTCAGCGGATGGTGTGTGGATCAGAGGTACAGTCAGTGGAGAGTGTGTGGATCAGAGCTAAAAGTACAGTCAGTGGAAGGTTTGTAGGACAGAGCTACAGCCAGAAGGAGTTTTCTGGTTTAAAGCCATTGGTGTGTAGGACAGAACTGTGTCAATAGGACGTTTGCCTCTTACAGGGTTTCTTTAAGCCTCCGCCAGAATCAGTAACAGGGAAGTGAGAAGTTCCTCGACTAGACTGTACTCTTTCTCGTCCATTAACGAAGGTGGCTCTCAATTCGCGATATAACCTCACACAGGCGGAGTCCGGTAACATCCGAAAGTACACTAGGGTCTTGGGCGCTTATGTCGTGAGTCTACTAGCTTTACTGACTTGGGAGTATAACACACGAAAACCGTTTACTGACACCAAAGCATATTTGATATGTATGTTATGCAAACCAGTGTCATCATTTAAAGAAATTTCATTCTTTTTCAGACCCTGCACCTTCCTGTTTACCTCCTGCCGCTTTTTCTTTTCCCAATTGCTCGCACTTCTTCGTTCAAAATGACGCAAATCCACCTCTCTTTTCTATATCACTAATAATAACTACGTCTCTTATATGACAGACTGGAACACCTTAACCCGATTCAGGTTTAGTAAGAGACTGTCTCACACAATCTGCGAGGGAACTTTACAGCTGGTGAAATAATCAATACATGATCATATGGCGGTATGTATAAGCTTTTTAGACTCGCTTGACTTAAAGATGATCTTAATCTTTTAAACGCTTTCGACAGGAGTGAGGCTTCTCAGTGCCATAAGTGGGAACTACAGTGCAAAGAAAACGCGCTAGCCAATGTCTGCGTCCGGATAATCACTTGCAAATCATTATCTGTGATAGCTTTGTGAAGTTCTGGAATTCGCTTGACACCTTATATGAGAGTTAAGGTGCACTCAGGCATCAACCAGGACCTTTGCCAAGTCGTCAGGGTTCTGAATACAAGGATTCCTAGTTTGGTCTCTTATGTCATTGGCAGTGATACTAGTAACGGTCTCAAAGACACTGAACTTGTTATGCAGCAGATGGTAACCTTCTGGGCTCCGTTAGAGGTCACGAGACAACTTATCCAGGAGTGAGAGGAATATCTTTACCCTCAGCTGGTCTCTGGTATTCACCTCTGTTTGTCCCTCCAGGCTGACGTCATACGGCAATGTCCTTCCTCCATGTAGCTGCAGCAGCGTCAGAATTCTTCAGCCCAGACAGCTCTTTGGCATCCCTCTCAGACTAGTCGAAATCATTTCTGTATTCTTGTATAAGCTTAACAGGAGCTCCATACAGTTTAATAGCAGTCCATTTACTATATCCTTTAGCGTCTACCGGTGGCATTAAATCTGTCCAGAATTACGGTCATGATGACGGTCTCCAGCCGCTCAATGCAAGATTTCTCCGTAGTGCTTCGGCCTCGCTGCCAGTCGCTAACTTGTGGGAAAATGTCCTCCTCGATTGCAAGCAGGGTTGAATTATCTCCTTCCCTGATATATCCAGAATGTGTCATGCATTGTCGTGCGCTGGCCATCTAGTGATAAACTGATCTTTGACGACATTACATTTAGAATGTAAAAGGTTAGCAGTTCTCACCTATTTCGAGACCTAAAGAGAAGGCTGTATAACTGTTGAGTGGTCCTAGGGAGAGATATTACATCCACATAGCATGCAGCATCACTCTCTCCTACAAGACTCAGTAAATGTATTTGGTAAAGGATGGACACAGCAGAGGGTGTCTCTCCTTGATCCAAGATTGAAAGCCGCAATTGAGGAGGGGACATGTTGCCAGCATTGTCCTAAGACTGTCCTCAGCTATTCTGTAAGACGTGTTGGTGGAAGGTGGTGTACTGGTGATTGCTTTGAATATATCCTCGGCCCTGTGTCATGGGTTTGGAATCTACTTCAGAGATCGTCCCACAGGAATGCCATCCTCACTGTCATGGCAAATAATGAAGGAAATTTGGTCCGCATTCGATACATACGTGGTGTTAAGTCAGCATTTGGCAGTTTCACTTCATCTGTTATTACGTCCAACAGTCTGGCTGCAATGATTCTGATGGCCTCCTAACTCACAGTTGTGGACATGTTCTAGCTGACGACGTCAGAACCATATCGCTTGATGTGTTCTTCCACAAAAGGATCAAAATCCGGAGTGCGTCTATGTAGCATCAAGCAATTCGTTTCTGAGCGTGAACCAAACTGTTCATCTTTGCCTATGACAGCCAGTCCACGACATGACAGACCTAAGACGACTGGTGCCACAGGCCTAACGATATTCCTCCAGTACACTTTTCCTTTGTCTTACTGCTCGATTACCGTACGATAAAGGCTACCATACCCATTCGACCTATTTTTCAAGCTCACAACACAGGTCTTATGAGATTCCCAATATTTGTGTTCGCTCAGACGAATAAAAAGCTCTCTTTCCAAGTACATGATTCCTTCTTGAGCCAGTTCTGTAGTGGCAACAAAAGAAATGTCCGCAAAAAAATGGCTCGCGACTCTATAGAATCTAAAAGCCAAGTTTGCAGCTTGAACCTACGGTGAATACTAGCCAGTAGGAGGCCTGGATGCACAAGTGGTTGATGGCGTCTTGTCCTATATACTTTCTTAGACCTATCATAATTTCCCTCTACAGGCACGCTGCTTAAACTATATGCCAGCCTCCCACATGGCTTTCAAGAACTTGGCCCAGAACTTGCCATATGGTCATCCTGTAATGTTTTCAGCTTTGGACCGGCAGCGGTTACCGGTATGGGATCACAGACAGGCCAATATTTTGCCGACTGAGATAGCTTGCCTTGTTATAGTTGCCGCCCTCGCTGAGTTGGCAGCCGAAGACCCGGGCCTCACTGGCCTGTGGGGAAATCCAGCCCTGTTTGCTTTGGAGGGAAGCCCTTCACGAACTTCTACGACTCTTCTTCCAGGGTTCTGTGTTTTTAGAGAAAAGTTTTGATAAATAGACTGATGTATGGAATTTATTTTCTTTTTATATTCTTAGCTGTTTCCCTTGGGGCAATTTTCTATTGACATTCCTCTGACTAATTTAGTAGGTGGAAGGTATCAGAGTTGGAGTGAATTCATGATTGGTCATGGAAGGTCACGGGTCATATGGCTGACCAGCTTAACTCAAGGCACAGGTCAAGATGGGTCAGTCTGAGATTTCTTGTTCAAAAATTTCTGGTCGGGTTTTGAAAAATCGATTATTTTGTCCTTAACACTTATCAAGTTACAGTTAAAGGTCATGATATACTGCAGTCAGATATCTCCATTTTCACAGTATTCTGCTAGAGCATTACAATGCCCTGAAAGGACCTGAAGAATGCAGGTACAAGCGTTTTTGAGTGGGAGATCACCAAATCTATAGTCCGCATCAAACTGCATTAAGCACGGGATTCACTATGATATCCGCCGAAGACACCCCCCAAAAAAAAATATAAATCAGACAGGTGTTCAGGACAGATATTTAATGGGGCAGCGGGTCACGGGTCAACTTCGTTATAGGTCAGATATTTGACAGGTCACGGGTCAAGGCTAAAGACCCGTTTCCAGCTCTGAATACGTTTCTATAGCTGTCGTTTTGATATTTTTTTTCTAGTAAACTAGTTTACACAACTAAGACTGTGTATATTTTTTCAGAGGAACTACATGCAAGAATCGCTAACAGCAAAGAGTGAATGTGAATTTGTGAATACTTTCATTATATATATATATATATATATATATATATATATATATATATATATATATATATATATATATATATAT
>JAYMFT010312702.1:0-10100 GCA_038088735.1 Panulirus argus | reverse complement strand
GATCCCCCCCCCCCCTTTTTTTTTTTTTTTTTTTTTTTTTTTTTTTTTTTTTTAACGTAGGTGCCACTGTTGGGTGGTGGGGAGGTTGTAGTGGGGAATCGCAGGATGGACGAGTTGTGGGTAGTGAGGATGAGGTAGGGGGGGGGGGGACGGGGAGCGCCGTTGAGGTGGTGTTTAGGATGGGGGCGGTCAGTGGGTGGGGGGGCACGGGCTCCAGCGGGACGGGGGCCCCTGTTATGCAGGCTAACGTGGCGGCGGGGTCGTCGCATTAAGTCAGCGAGGCTCGGCGATAACGGGTCCTTGCGTACCCTCACCATTGCGACCTCGGCAGCAGCAGCTCCTCTTCATCTTCCCACACACACGCGACTCGTAGCCTAAAAGTGCACAGCTCAACTCGTTCTGCTGCGTCGTTCTAGTCTTGTTGTGCCTTGACGCCCGCCCGTTC
Source organism: Panulirus argus (assembly GCA_038088735.1). NCBI lineage: Eukaryota > Metazoa > Arthropoda > Malacostraca > Decapoda > Palinuridae > Panulirus > Panulirus argus. Next base: position 9,655 of record JAYMFT010312702.1, on the reverse strand, counting down.
TTCTTCTCCGTTAGAGATAGCAGGACCCGTCGTCGTTCCTGTTTTGTTTATACTGCCTCTCCTTGACCCCGACGCGCGCGCGGGGGTCATCTCTTCAGTACTTCGAAGGCTTGTGGGACTTCGGGGAGTGGCAGGGGTCTCTGATGACCTTACGTATGGTCTTTCTAGCGTCTCTCTTAATAGCTTTTTCTTTTATTTAAGGTCTTCCCCCCCAAGGAGGACTCCTGGCTGTGACAGGAGCGCCCGGCGCCGTGAAAGAAACATGATAATTTCATACAAAAATCGGTTGGCCATGGCTGCTGATGGCCTGTAAACGCTGATGACCCAGGAAGGTTTAGTGACCCGCGAAGACCCCCTAATGGCTTCGGTCTCCTCCGCCGCGTGACCAGTGGGTCACGGGAGGGGCGGCTGGCGACCTAATAGCTTAACGGGAGGCGTTTGACCTGAAGGCGCCAGTGACCCACTGAGACTTCGATTTACGGGGGGCGAGACCAGTGAACCAGCAGAAATAACAACAGACACGTACGTGGTGACTCGGTGAAAGGGGACTTGGAAGAGAAGGGAGGTGGTTTATGACCCGTGTCTCCGAAGGAGGCCGGGGGACTCTGCTGCCAAGACTTCTGGCTCCGACCGGTGACTGTGAAGGACAGGGCAGTTCGCGAAAGGGCCAGTCGTCATCCCCGTCAAAGGATTACTGAAGATTAACAGACGTCTGTTTCCGGCTAGAGACCAGTGACTCACTAAGACCATGCGAGACAAAGACCAAGTTTAACAGACGTCTGTAGCCGGCAAAAGACAAAATGAGTCACTTAGACCAGCAAGACAAAGACTTAAGAACAGTTGGATGACACTGAAATTACATGGAAATAGCGACCAGAGGTATAGCCAAGTGCTCCATCTCGCGAACCCCCCCCCCCTCTTCCTCCCCCGTCCCACACGAAGACCTTCTTCCTACCCCTTGCGAAGACCATGTGGCCCCACCACGAAGACCTTGGCTCCCAAGAAAGATAAGTGACCCATCGACGTCATCGACTCTCCGTGACTTTTAAGGGCACGACAGAGACCAGCCGCCCGGAGGAGATTGAATGGAAGTTAGGATCAGGTGGTTCGTCAGTGTGCCGAGGGAGTGTGGTGGTGGTGGGGGTGGTGATATCGAGCAGCGCTGGTGGTGGTGGGTGGTGGTGGTGAAGGTTCCAACACGTCCTTCCTGCCAGCGGGGGGGCCACGCCCTTCTTCCCTCACCTCATGCTCTTCCCTCCCTCTTCTTCCTCCACTAATGATCGTCTTCCTCCCTCGCTCCTGTTGCCTTCCTCGTTGACCTAGTGTTTCCCTTCTGCCTCGTTACCGTCCCTCGGGGAATTCCCCTTCTCCCTCACTTCCCCCCCTCCCTCCCTCTCTCCCTCACCGACCCCCGGATGATCAGGAGGGGGGTTAAAAAGATGGTGAGGGGGGGGGGGCTTTTGGAGGAGGGGGGGAAAGGTGGCGAAGAGATACCACGGCGGACTAACACAGCCCCCATGAGCCCGCCCCTCCCTATGTCCTATTCCCACCTGATGGGACCCCCCCCTGACTTAACCTTCTCTGCCCCATCAGCAGGAGCTCGTTCCGTGAATGCCACATCAACCCCCAGGTACTGGGACAGTGTTGTACTGGACTGAGTCAGCTGTACCGGACCGAATACTAGGGGGAAATATGTCCCCATATCTAAGTAGCCTGGTCCTGTGCTTGTAGGCGCATTCCTTGTACACAGAAAGTGATCACAGTCCATTTGAAGGGAATTGCGAACGTAATTATAAGTGTAGAACTACTACTACTTATGCTCAAGCCGTTTCCAGTATTTTTGGATCGACAGTCCAGTTTCAGAAAGGGGTCACGACACAGGCATTAGCTTCAGTTATGTGAGGAGAGACGCCACCATTTTGTGATTAGTTAAAGACCTCAGATGAGCGAGTTCTTTGCTAGCCTTCGTCTTCTGTCGTCTTGATGTCCCGAGAGGAAGCAGTGTTTACGTTTGCGAAGGTTACAGGGTACTGTAAACGCTGGCGCTACAGCAGGGCTGTCCTCGATACACCAAGTGCTGACAGGAGAAACAGAGTGCGCCCTAGCTAGTGTGAGCGGCTGTTAGCTGTTAATGTGGTGGTGAGTTACTGCCACACCTTGAACTGATGTAGTGATTCTCAAGCGGGCGATGGAAAATGGCGGTATCTGGCGTAGAGAGAGAGAGAGGGACAGAGAGGCCAGGAAGGGCAAGATTTGATCGTCTTAATGGCCCAGGCCGGTAATGGAGTGTGCGCCACAGTGGATTAGTTCATCACGAGGTGCCGGTGGTAGGTGTGGTGGTGGAGAGATGCGAGTCACTTCAGTTCCGAATCTGATTTGCAAGGTCATACGGCGCAGGTGCTACTAGGTAATTGGAATGAAGGAAGAGATATATGAAAAGAGAAATGAATATCTAAGGTATATGTATATATATTTTTAACATGTTACTTATTTATCTCTGGTACGTGTTAGCGAAGGCGATATTACTTAGAACAGGGTATGTTAATATGCCTTGGGAATGCATCTTTATGGTACAGTTTCTGTCCGGTCCAGCAACTGTGGGTCGCTGACGTAAATAGCTCTCGCGCGTGTGTAAACAAAGAGGTAAAGTCACTAAGGCATAGACCAGTTCCTTTATACTTCATTTGTTTAAGCGTTTGAGCACGAATATACGGCCCTCGGGTGCGCTGGGCTCGGCTTTTGACTCGACCCTACGAAGGTCACAGGTCAAAGGTCGGGCCATAGAATCTAAGGGTCTTATATCCTGCAGGTAAATTATTTACCGTTCACTTGTTTCGGCTTATTTATCGGCTGGGTGATGACGTAAATAAGGAATGCCAGTGTTGGTGGTATGCCAGGAACCACCTTGCCCAAGACAGCCATAATTCATATTGATCCGGGCGCAAATTAGAAGCCTTTTGGGGGAAGCCTCGTCGTAAATTAGAAGCGCGAAGCCTCGCGATATTTGCATTCATCGGGAGCGTGCCAGTTGGGAATGCCTTGCCGCTATGGAGGGGAATTCAAGCAGTCACACACACACGCTCGCGTGTTTATAGGAACACCACGTTTGCCTTCTTCCGTGGACTGACAGACATTTTCTATTTTTTTTTACGTTTTCTTTCCTTGATCTGCGGGTTGGGCGTCGGTCGCTCGTTGAACCGTGGGGGGGGGGGGGACACTCAGGAAGTTTTAAAGCGCCATTTCACTGTCCTAGACGATTGAGTCGCCTCTGTTTTTTTTAATATTCTCTCTGGACGTTTTGCAAGTTGCTCTCTGCCTGAGACGTGTGGGATTTTCCACATCTTCCTGTTACGATGCTTCTTGAATTTATTCAGTGTGGTAGACGCCCTAAAGCTCTCTATTTTTCTTATTAGTTATCCCCAACATATAGATTTACACATTTTATTTTTCGTGAGGAGCCACGTACGTACCTAAAGTTTAAGGTTATCATGTAGTTTTAAGCCCTACATCTAATACTCGTCTCGCATCTGGATGTAGACAGTTTACTTATGTCTGTCTCTTTCTCGTAAGAGCAATAGGTAGGGATTTACCATGAACGCTGCCCGTGAACTGACACTGGAGGCTGTAGGAACCACCATTTACTCCCCTCGTTTATAGGGCGACTTGCTGCTGCTCCTTGTGTACTGGACGTTTGTAACGTTATGAGAACGTTTCCTGTAACGTTTCGCCCGTCTCTGCACTCTCTGTCCAGACTGTTTCTTAAGTGCTTATAACCACTCGAGAATACGAGGATACGACTGCCTCGCCTTGGAGATACGACCTTTTGGCACGGCGGTGCTACCCTCGAGCAGTGATGGGACGACCCTCGAGCAGTGATGGGACGACCCTCGAGCAGTGATGGGACGACCCTCGAGCAATGATGGGACGACCCTCGAGCAGTGATGGGACGACCCTCGAGCAATGATGGGACAACCCTCGAGCAGTGATGGGACGACCCTCGAGTACTTCGATTCGACGCTTGCGTGTTAGCGACACGACCTCTGGCCTCGTCCGTGTAAGGGGCAGGTCAGAGGCCGCGCCTGCGTCTCTTAAGACGACCTCTTTGCGGGGAAACCTTAACCCGGAAGTTACCATTGACATATACACACACACACACACACACGGGGGACCCCCCAGCTGGGCGGAGGGGGGGGGGCGGGGGCTAGAATCAGCTGATGGTTGTAAACATATTGACACGCGATAGCCACACAGCTGGTGGTAATATTTAATCACTTCCCCTCTCTGCCATTGCTTGAGTAATCTACGTGACTGCATCTGTCCAGGTTCCCCTCTAAGCCCCTTGAGCGCCGCGTGTGCCGACCCTTGAGTGTGTGTGTGTGTGTATGTTAGCCTCTTGAGTGCTAGGTGTGGTGACTGACCCTTGAGTGCTTCTTATGTTAGCCTCAAGTGTGTATATGTGTGTGTGTGTGTGTGTGTGTGTGCTTTATGTCGGGTAGGATCTGACGCATCGGTTGGCAGATGGCCAGCTGGACTCTCTCTCTCTCTCTCTCTCTCTCTCTCTCTCTCTCTCTGACCAGCAAAAAGGAAAAAAAAAAGAACGTTTGCTTCAGCTAACTGTGTTTACTGCTTGTCCAGCGTTCGTCACCACCAGCGTTTTACTTCGACTATGTGTTTTCTTTTATCTGAATCCACACTTGTTTGCCGTCTTCTGTATATATTTACGAGTGTGCTTGTTTGATGATGTGTTTTTGAGCCTGTCTGTTTATTCTAGCTTTCTTTTTTTTTCCCGAGTTTGCTGCTCTGTGTAATTTTTTTCGGCCTAATTCTTGTCTGTACTTCCGAGTTTCTGAACTTTCCCGTTTGACGGGTTAGGAGAAAAGTGGAGAGACGGAGCCGATGGCAGAGTGGAAGGATGCGTGAAGTACTTTTTGTATGTGTGTGTGTGAGAGAGATTTGACGGGAATGGTTCAGCGGAGGGACGGAAGACAGAGGTGTTGAGGAGGAGGTACGACCGTACGCGTAGTGGAAGTGTGGGTTTTGGTTGGGCGCGGGAGAGACCCATCTCCTTGGCAAGGGCGTGTTGAAAAACCACATCTCTCGAAGAGAATCAGATCCTTTATAATATCTAATTCCCATACGGTGTATCGGTCAGCGTTCCTGACCGCGACGCACCATGGCGTGGGTTCGAATCCTGGTTGCTGCGGCAGTCGGTCCACAGGCAACCCAGCTGTTCATCATCCACCCTAGGAGGGGTTGATCGATAAAATGGGTTACCTGGCTCAGGCTAGGGTATATATATATATATATATATATATATATATATATATATATATATATATATAGCGTTAATGGGATGGCCCCCAGCTGCCCGTGCCGTCTCAGCTGACACACGAAATGACATTCGTGAGAACCAGAGAGATGTCACACTTGATAAAGGACCCAGCCTCACTTAAAAAAATGTGTCCGTGTCATTGCTGCCGGCAATCCTTGGCTTTTCGTGGTGGATGATTCATAGCCTCGTGCCCCCTCTCCCCCCTACCCTACCCTACCCTCCCCCCCCTCCTCTCCCAGGTCTCCGCAGGACACACGCCACAAATACCAGAAGCTGACATTCTGTGACTCACACGTGCGGGGGGGGGGGGGTTCGTATGTATGTCCGGTGTGGACGGTTAGAGGTCCTGTTATCGCGTGGCCTCACGGGCGTAGAACTCCCTTCCTGTGGCACACACACACACACACACACACACACACACACACACACACACTAACGTATAGGACGTATCCAAAAAAGGAATAGTCGGGCTGGACGCCCCATCTCCTGCGTAGGCTCGAGGCGGGATGACCCACGCTGATTCCTGCGGCCAGGTATAGCGAGGTCAGGTCAGAGGTGAGGGTGGGGGGTGGGGGGGGGCAGGCAGGCATGCAGAGATCGAGATCACGCCTCCTCGCGGCACTAGACGAGGGTCGTTAAGCTATCGCCCTGGTAGTGGGTGAATTAATGGCCCTCGAGAGAGGCGGCGGCAGAGGTTGGACGGGTAACAAACAACGGGGGTCGAACCCACGTAGTGCCTTGTGTGTGTGTGTGTGTGTGTGTGTGTGTGTTCTCGTACGTCGTTCGGAGCGTCGCAACCGTCGTGGACGAGGCAGGTAGTCCGGGTAACGACCCGCGACGACCCTCTTGATGACATCATCAGCAGCAGTGATAGGGACCTGTGTTTCCCCCCCCCCTCCTTTTCCCACTTGCTCCAGTGGGCTTTCCCAGGCCGACTACACCACCACCCATCAGGGCAGCCCTATAGGGCACAAGAGGGCTTCTCACGACCCCCTCAGGGCAGCCCTATAGGGCACAAGAGGGCTTCTCACGACAGCTGTAGAGGTACTGTTTCTTTTGGCTGTCTGTTCTGCGCTCTCCTGTCTGTCTCTGCCTCTGGTCTGTTGCCTGGCTGTCAAAAATACTCCAGACTTGCAGAAACAGTCGCCATTCATCTCGGGATGTACATACGTTGTCCTTTTGACTCGTCAGCCAGAACGCTTTATTTTTTTTATTTCACGTCCCAAGAGAAAGAGAGAATCGGGTGAGTGAAACTGTCCATCAAATTGCCCACCTCTTCAGGAGTGGGGCAGCCCAGCTTTGCAGGGTCTGTTTTTCTTTTTTTTTTCGTATCGGTCTGCAGGTAGAACTGGGTGATTGACATTTCTGTATTATAGAATTATCGTGCTTCGGGATCGAGATAGATAGTGTGACCAGGTCCCACATTAGCAGTAGATTGTTTTATGACTTTTATAAACACCGTTGGGGCGTGGGTTGGGGATGTGTTGGGAGTGATTTAAAGAGGCTGTGCGTGTATGTGATCCACCTCGCGAATATATATATATATATATTTATAGACAAAGAGTTAATGATGATATATATATATAGGTATAGAGAGAGATTCGTTACTGCCCGCAATAGACGAGGGTTTATCGCGGCAGCGCCATCGTCATCACCTCCTAGTCCGCCGCGCTCGCGTTTGTAAACATCATCTTCGGTCTGTGATCCGCTAAGAGGCTCTTTATGTACAGTAGGGAGTCCTTCCTGTCTCCCCCCCCCCCCAACACAAACGTTTAGACAGTTATACCTGAAACGTTTCTTTCTTTTTTTTTCCTTCTCTTCCTCCGTATTCGTAGCTTCCTCTACTTTTTACCCGCCTGTAACGATGGAGATTTTGACTGGCCTCGGTTTACTCTCCCGCTCACAGTTCTTCTCGTAAGTATATATATGTTTGTGCCTGTGGGAAGCGGGCAGGTGCGTACCTCCGTTGTCCCCCCAGGCAGACACGTGTATCGCTCCCCCCATGGTGTGTGTGTGTGTGTGTGTGTGTGTGTGTACGTACACCCAAGCTTTGCTGTTCATTGTTTTTTTTCTTTTTCACATCCACAAGGATCATTTTCCTCACATAAGGACCCCGTTAACACCCTTGTCTCATTACCAACAAGGCCCTCGTAGTTCTCCCCTTTTTGGGGGGGCGCCCCCCCCCCGCCCCCCTCCGCTTCTCTTCGCCAGGTGCTCCCTCGTGGCCTGGATAACAGCGCCATCACCTGGTTGCATTGTTCTCCTCCCAGTCGTAATGACCTCGTTCCCCCTTGTCTCCTCTCAGCACCACCGCCAGACTCCCCTCATTATCTAGGTGACTCGCCTCATTATCTAGGTGACTCGCCTCATTATCCAGGTGACTCCCCTCATTATCTAGGTGACTCGCCTCATTATCCAGGTGACTCCCCTCATTATCCAGGTGACCCCTCATAATCTAGGTGACTCCACTCATCATCCAGGTGACTCCCCTCATCGTCCCTGTCCCTCCCCTCTTCATTCAGAGGACATCTTTCCCTCAGGTGACTCCTATCATCATCCCCCCCCCCACATTCCCCTCCTTGGCAGGATTAGTGCTCGTTAAAATCGTTGGGTGGACACCAATGGGGGAAAGAAGGGTCGCTTGCAGATGATGGCTATTGGCCTGTGTGGGGCTGAAATGGGGGGGAGAGAGAGAATAGGTTGGCCAGAGATAATGGCCGGAAGTGGGGGTGGTCAGGGAGGGAAATAGCTGTTGGAAATGGGGAGGGGAATGGGGTGGAATCGCGAGGCTTAAGAAAGGCAGGGGTGGGGTTGAGGCGCAGTACTACGCTTGTTAGTACATCGTCACTACATCGCCAGCCTGGGACCACTCGCACCTACATCTCTCACTCCCCCCCCCCCTCCTTCCCCCAACGTTATCACCGACACAAGGCCCACGCGGTCGTTTCCTCCAACAGCAAGGCCTGCAAGGGCCACGCCCACGACCCTCTGGTCAAGGCGGTGCGGAAGGCACGGAAGATATCCTTCAATATAGTAATTCCGTCGCGTGAAAGCGCGTGACAAATATTTACGCCATGCTCATGCATCGCTTCACGGACGGACGGCTTGTGATGGTATTTGGCGTGCGCTGACCTTTTTTTCGGTTAATTTAATCCTTTGTGAAGTTCCCTTTTCAAAAGTGCACGCGGTAGGTAGGTGTCCGCCCCTGCCTTAGCCCGGAATCGGGGAGTCTCCTGTCTCCTCGGGGGGGCAAGGGGGGATTGGATGCCTTGCGCCGATAAGGCTTATCGGCGCGAACGAGGGCAGTTGGAGCTCATGTCCTTAGCACCAGAGACGGAGGGGGGAGGGCGAGAGGGATTGGTCAATTTCAGGGTGTGTGTGTGTGTGTGTGTGTGTATGCTGCTACAACCCACCCCTGTCATCACCCACCACTGGGTGCTACTCCACCCCCTGAGTCATCACCCCCACCCCCTCCCCCTTGGACGCGGCCACAACCCCAGCCATCATTCTAGATGGTTTACCCCCGGAACTCCGTGCCTGCGGGCAGTCACCCACTGCAGGGTAACTGTGGGTTAAGAACCGTGGCACCGTAACTCGAGGCGAGCATGAGGACCGTGGGGGTATAGGATCTGGATTTAGGATGGCATAGTCGACAGGATGATCAATACCATGCAACTCCGCCCTCCGGAGGCCACCGCCCGGCTGTGGGGACACGCTGACCTCTCCTGCGATTGTAGTGATGATGGCAAGGTACTACCGTGCGTAGTCCTAATATCTGGAGTTGTAATGCTGGTTTTAAGCGATGGTCCTGTGCACAGGAAACTATTCCTACGTGTGGGTGGTGGTGGTGGTGGTGTGATATTTGTTAAATAATATGCGTTCGCGTTTGACTTGGAACGTTTCGTATGCGATAGTGTGTCAAGAGAGACGTCGCTGGGCATTTGTGGACAACTTCAGGCGACCAGGCTACAGTTGGGTGTCTTGGATGGTGTTATGGGGAATTAGTAGCTGTGACAGAGTTATCACTGGATATTGTATTTTTTTTGTATCTTTCGTTACTATAGTGTAAGTACGGTTTATGCCTGTAATGTAAGTGCTTTACAGTGTAAATATTTATTTTTTTCAGGTTTCATTTGTTTTCAGTGGGTCTTGCACTGTTTGCAGTTGGAGAATGTAGTCTATACGTACCATGTGTTCCCTTTGTTTATATGTTTTTAGTACAAAAATGCTCACGTGTTTAGTGTAAGTGTTCTCCAAATGTGTAATCAAAGTGTTCTCTCTCTCTCTCTCTCTCTCTCTCTCTCTCTCTCTCTTTCTATATAT
>JAYMFT010312691.1:0-10100 GCA_038088735.1 Panulirus argus | reverse complement strand
AGAGAGAGAGAGAGAGAGAGAGAGAGAGAGAGAGAGAGAGAGAGAGAGAGAGAGAGACTAGAGTATCAAAGAAGTGATTCAAGGACAGGGAGAACAGCACACTAACCCACACCAACCCAGGACACACAGAACACCAGGAGTGAAAAAATATACGCACACAATGCACACACATTCCTCAGGTGATACCTGCCCGGGAATGTCGATGCTAGCGAGCTACTGGAGCAGCACACTGGGCCGGTACAGCTGTGGCATGTAACCCTGGTGTGAGAAACGTCTCCAGTGGAGGAGGCTAAGGAGTTGTTGCGTTGTCGTAAGCAAAGTGGTAAGATTACTGGCTGACAGAGACTTGTCTCTTGGGTGAACTGTGCGTGTCAGGTGGATAGTGAGTGAGGGAGGAAGCATTGTCTCGAGGCTGGACTACGAACGTCAACAGGATGCTGAACCAGAGAGCTTTTCTTCCTCGTTAACTGTGACTTTCAGTTTTTTAAGCTAGGTCGCTTCTTTTGTCGCCATGGTTATTTGTGAATGTGAGAAAGGATGTTGAATCAGAAATCTGTTGGCTGGGCTTAACTGTGATTACTAGAAGGATGTTCACCGACAAACATTACCTAGGTAGAATTCGGAGCAGCTTTGATCTATCATGACTTAATTTGAATACGCTGGAATTTGAATTGAAGGAATTGCCTGCCACAGAACCAATTAGACCAACATAAATGGCCAATCAGATGGTGGTTGTAATTTATGATCGATCATAACCGGTATTTAGATGAGATGTGGGTTATCAGCAAGGTCATCATACGAACTTGCCACTAACTCAGGGAACAATGGCGTTGTTACATATGTGTAATTTCTCCTCTTGGTGTACGTTCGCTTCTTAATTGTATATCTGTCGGCGTCTTTCGAGTCGATTTAATGCAGCTTTTAGAAGTAGTTTGTGAGTAACCTCTTGGACTTAGGATTATTTCGTACGAATGTGCTCGTGGTAATGTGGGCGTTGCTTTTCACCACAAATCCTCTCAATCTCAAGGACTATTCCTTTATCTCTAGATCCCTGATTTGTGGTCTGACGAACAAGCGAGTTCAGTTGTAAAGAGAACAAGTAATGATCTGTGAGCTCGTGGAGTAGCCATAAGAATGCCTGTCACTGACATTCATTGAATCTTTTCATGTTACGGGACAGCTGTTTCCATGGTGACAAGTGGACCTGTATACGTAATTTTTTCTTTATTCCAATTGTCTCCACCTTTCTCAAGGTTTCGTTATTTGATCGGAAGTCCATATTCTAAAAAGAAATGACTCCAAGATTTTCTCATTCCGCTGTGCCTCGAATCTCGCAGCGCCAGAGTCATATAACATTAGCATCCTGTGAAATTCTATTGTTGAGGATCGTCTTAGACAAAGGTGTTCCTACCCTCCGCTCACTTACTTGTCTCTGTTGTCTCTACAGGCTATCATTCTCGCGTAACTTGCATCCTCACTGACCAACTCGTCATCTTGAGTCTACACCATCGTTTCAGCCGTTCAGCTTTTGCCTTCTGACTCACGCTCCTGGTTTGTCCTCCCTCTGACGAACGCCGCCCTAGAATATCATCTCTTAACTCTAGTATTTCCTTGCCTCTTATTCTAGCATGTAACAACCTGGATGTGTTGCTCCAGCACCTGCATCTTTCACAGTTTTTTTTTTTCTTTTTGCATATAACAACTTGGGGTATACAGACACTTATGAAAGATAATTCTAAGACCACATACAATGTCACTACGAGTGTGGCCTATGCCGTTTGTCTTTTCGGTCGTAAAATCTGTAACACCTGCTTCAGCGTTAAAGACAGTTCTAAGACTACATGCGTGAACTTTCGCTGTGCATGCGTCACGCGTCCCTTTTCCGTAAGTATTTTGATGTTAAAGTTTCATATTATATTACATTATATTATATTCACTACATAATATAATATTGTGCTGTATTATAATGTATCATACTGCAATACAATATATGGTAACTTACTATATAATGTTCTGTAATGTATCATATATTAAACGCTTTACCTGTTCTTATGTGGTGATGTCACACAGTTTACGGAAGACGATCACAACGTACCGATATCAAAGCTCCTGAATCACATCATTTCATCTCCTCTCGTCACCTCTTCATCTCTTTCACAGGCTCTGGATACGTTTCTCCTCTCCTCGTACGCTCTACACACATGAGAAGTGACAATTTTAGTTGGGGATTGACTTGTAAGGAATACAATGCAGTACAGCAGTATTACCGCCCGTGTCTTCTAAACCAAGCTGTTGACTTATCGTAAGCAAAATACAACTCCAGACGTGATTATCCATTTCTTACGCTGAGAATATTACCTTTATTCATGGTAAGAGAATTATATGAATCATGCCAGCTTGAACACGGACATTCCAGTAATCAATTTTGCGGTTATGCTAAAGAGTGTAATGTTTACTAATGTGGTAGCATAAGATTTAAATGGACTTTTAATGATGAAGTTTATTAGAAATGATATCATTGTACTAAGTCTTATTCATATAAGTTTAGGTCCAAGAGCAGTGATGATACTGTCACAAAATGTTAAGAATGGTATCAAATTTGCTCTCAGACGATAAGCACGCTGGTAAGAGCGAGCTAGAGAAGACTCAGGACGAATGACACACACACACACCTGACCAGCTGCACACTAATATGTCATCATCAGTCCAGATATATGACTGCACCAACGACAAAGATAAATCTGCTGAGTGCAGGTTATGGCTAATGAGGGGTGGCCGTGGTTGTTGAGCAGTGGGAACGATTATTGAGTGGTAAGTGTGGTCTCGTGAGTGGTAGGTTAGGCAACTGAGAGGAAAAGGTGTGGCTGGCGAGTGCTGGGTGTAGTTATTGGGTGGTGGTAATGGTTATTTAGTAACTGATGCAGTCTGCTGAGTGGTAGGTTAGGCCACTGAGGAGAGGGTGTGGTCGGTGGGAGATGGGTGAAGTTACCGGGTGGTAGGCGTGGTTCCTGCGTGTTGCATGTAATGTACTGAGTGGTAGGCCAGGGCTCTTAATGGTGGTATAGTTACTGAGCGATAAGATAGTTCACGGAGTAGTGGGTGTGGTTATTGTGTGGTGATCGTCGTTTACAGAGTGGTATGTTAGGTCAATGATTGGTGGATGTGGCTAATGGGTGATAGATATGATTACAGAAATGCTTGAAAATTGTGAATGTAGTTAAGTGAGTGGTCGATTAAGGCAGTGAGTGTAGGGTAAGAGCATTTAAGAGAACGCCTGTGACCACAAAGTGGCAAATGAAGCTGCTAGATTTAGGATGAGCCTACTGAGAGAGAGAGAGATTACAACATACAATCAGCAGTGGCTACTGAGTGACACAGTGGTAGATATAGCTGCTGAATGAAAGATATGGTTATGAAGCAGTGGGTTTGGCTACTGTACTGTATAATAACCGTGGGAATGAGTTGGGTTTGTCTCCTGTGTGTTGGATTTAGTTACAGATGGATGGCTGCGCTGGTGAACCGAACGGAGAGAAGGTCTTGCCTTAGGTTGGGTGGTGTAGCTGGTGACTAGGAATTGTAGGTGGGGTGGTTGGTTATTTGGGATTTAGACCTATCGACTGTTAGGCTCAATAAGGCCGTCAGCGTCAAGTTATGACCACCAGCCAAAAAAGACGTGAGAACCTTCTGCAGGTGCTCATGATGTCTCTCGGTTATCATAAATAGTGACGGCACTAGCAAATATGATAACTGAGGACCAGTGGTATAAGATAAGGTTGGTGAGGCTACTCACTGATGGGTGTGTCCGCTGAGTGTGGCTGTTGCTTGTGATTAATGGTTGTGGCTGCTGACTGGTAAATGTCGCCTCTCAGGGTAGCGAGGCATGTAAATGAAGGCTGGGGCTACGGAGAGGAGGGTTTAGTTGCTGTCTTTTTTTTTTTGTGTGTGTGTAGGTACAGAGCGGCGGGCTTGTATTCGGAGTGGCAGGCGTGACTACTGAGAACTGGATGTGATGATCACTCGAATGGCGGGCGTCCCAAATGAATAATTGGGTGTGACCAGTGAGTGATGGGTTTTGTTGCCGAGTGGTGAAAGTTGGATGTAGTTTACTGTGTACTGAAGGTAATAATTGAGATACACATGTGGCTTCTGAGCAATGAGTGTGTCTACAGAGTGGTGGATGTGATTGTTGAGTGTTGGGCTTTATTACTGATCAATGGTTTTGCCCATTGTATGATGAATGTTCCGTATGAGTGACGGGAATGCATGCATACAGAGTGGAAGAATTGGTTACTCAATGTTGGAAGTGGCTAATTGTGGTGAATGTGGGTACTGAGTGTGGCTACTGAATGATGGGCTCTGACTACACGAGTGGCTGCTGGGTCCTGAGGATAATCAATGAATAACCAGAGTCGCTCCAGCATAATGAATTATAAAGATCAGGGACTTATACTGAACTGTTGTTCTAGTTTCTACTTTTTCTTTTCTGTTATACTGTGATATACCTTTCTGATTATCATAATGATATCTGACAAAGAAAGGAGAAACCTGTTTTCACTTAGCGGAAATTTGACCGGTTTGCAGGAGTTTGTAATGAACAAGATTCCATCATATAAGGAGATTTTAACTCACTTCAGCTTAGATGGGAGGAATCCCTTTATTGTAGCTCCGGGCATGGCCTCTACTTAAATTTATTTCATAGTGTCACAAGCCAATGAGACGAGAAGCCTATTCGCAACGAGAATTTATTAGATTTTGATCTAAATTCAAATAAGGATCTCGTCAAAATAGTTGAAGTTGGAGAAAAGCTTGATACAAGTGATCACCGAAAAATTACTTCTGAAGTCACTTTCAATACTGCATGTAATGTTGGTTAGCGTGACAGTAGCGAAAATATATTTGATTTGAAACTTGCGATTTTTAATGATCTTCGCATTGCTCTTGCCAGGCAAACCTGAGATGATATGGCCAATGAAAAGTACATGAACATAGCTTGGAAAAGCTTCAGTAAAACCTTCAAAGTCGTAAAGGTAACACATTCACCGATGCGTAGTAGACGGTCTATTTCTAAAACAAAGCCAAAATGGTGGTACGATGAAATATAGAAAGTGTCTGTTGTGTAAAAAGTTGCTCATAAGAATCTCAAAGAGATAAATAATATGATACAGTAAGTTCTGTAAATTTACGTAGATGAAGTAAGAGAGTTATACGATAAAGTGACGTCATTATGAAGCGTATATTGTTGAAAAAGCAAACGAGACTCAAGGAGAATCCAGTCAATTGGTCCATCGAAGACAATTCATTTCCCGAATCCAGTCTCATTGATAAGAGAGGAGAACGTTCTGCAACAAATTGACTTAAAAGCTGAAGAGTTACTATCAGGAATAAACGGAATGAAATAAATGAAACGGCAGGACCTGATACGTTTTATCCGAGGACACTGTAAGAGGCGAAAAAGGAGACTGCCTCTTTTCAATGTGTCACTTGCTACGGGAAAAGTTTCAGATAACACCCGTAACACCCGTCCATTGAGCTTAACTTCTTTAGTGGGAAACTTATGGAAACCATCGCTCGAGATAGAATTGTATACCATTTAGAGGACCAACACTTAATAAACGATTCTCAGCGTAGTTTTCGACGAAATCGCTCGTGTCTGACAAATCTGCTTGATTTCTTTTATGATATAATCAACATGTGAGACGGTAGTTGAATAGTTAATGTCATCTATCTAGATTTTCAAAAAGCATTCAATAAGGTTCCGCATCAAAGGTTACTAGCAAAAATTAAGTCCTGTGGCACTTATGGGGTTGTACTTCGGTGGGTAGGAAGTTGTTGACAATCCATGAATGACAAGTCAAGCCTCAGAATGGTTGAATGGTTAGACGTAGCAAGTGGTGTGCCACAGGGATCAGTCTTGGGACTGGTTCCCTTTTTCATATACAGTAATGATATTAAAAATGGATTGAGTTTCAAGATAAGATTCGCTGATGATACAAAGCTGGGAAATAAATCTACGATTAAACTTGAACGTCTGCCTCTTCAAACTGACATAGCCAGACTGATGGACTGGGCTCATAGGTGGCATAGGTATTTTGATATCGATAAATGCAAAGTTTTTCATTTCGGTAGCTAAAACGAAAAGGCAAGCTATAGTAAGAATTCTGTTGAAGTGCAAAAAGTATATGAGGATAAAGATTTTACCATAATAAGGTCTGCCTGCCTAAAACCAAGTAAGTAATGGACGGAAACAGTGATGAGAGCAAACAAATTTCTTGGATTCATGGGTAGAGCCTTTTGATTTAAGCCCAAGGAAAAATTCATCCTTAATCTTTAGAATCTATTGATTCATTCCCATTTTGAATATTGTATTCAGTTTTGGTCACCCTCCTTGAAATAAGATATGGACAGAATAGAGACAGTGCAGCGTCAAGCTACCAAGATGATTTCCGGGACGAAAAGCAAGTCCTCTGAGAACTGATTAAACGACGAATCTATTTAGTTTAGAAAAGAGATGGTTAAGATGTGATCTAATACAGGTATTCAGAATTATCAAAGGCTTCAATAATTTTGATCTGCCAAAGTTCGTAAGATTTGATGCGTTTGATTTCACTCGTAGTAATGGATACAAAGTCGTGTATTAACGTTTTACCTCGAATGAGGCGACGTACTTTTTCCTCAGAAGGCTTGTTAACTTAACGGAATGATTTGCCAGTTAAAGTAGTTGAAAGGAGTACTATAGATACGTTTTAGAATAGACTTAATGAAGATTTCGTTTCAAGTTCAGGACTTACATTAATTGCATCTCCTTAGTCACTTTGACAATTTGCATGTTATTTATCTTTGAATTGTCTGTGTACCCTCCAACCATACTCATTTGTGAGTTTCTGATGTCTTTCCCTGTCACAAAACAACCTCGAAAGGACCCAGTGGCCTGCTGCCTTTTGAATTACTTTGTATTCTTTTGCATGTCTATTTTCATGTGCGCTGAAAATTATATATATATATATATATATATATATATATATATATATATATATATATATATATATATAGATATATATATATATATATATATTATATAAGTAAATATGGCTTGTGTAACTGTTAAAACTTTCCTCTTGTAAAATCTCGAAAACCATAATACTTAAATGTATATCTTTAACTGCGAACACGTTAAAAAAGTTATATAAATCATCTTTTGATATATCTTTGTAGCATCTTGCCATGTTTTGCGTTTAACAGTGACATATATCCCGATATTGTCGGATACGCATCAAGTTTTCTGTTTTTCATTTTTTTTATATTATGATCAATATAGAATTCATTCTGGAGTGCCTCTGATATTTCATAGCAATTTTTGTCATTGTGAAATGTCTGCATTGTAAACATACGGTCTCACACCACGAGAAAACGGTACGTTAGACCATCTTAACGGGGGTGACTGTTGGCCTCTCACTACACCAGTTTGCTGTATTTGGGAGACTGAGATGATATCGCTGAAGAAAAATAATTAACCATCATGGTTAATTATGCTTGTATGAGACAGCATACACGATGGAATATATGCCGTACACGATGCTGGGTCGTTAGCGGCCCTTAGTCTGCCCCACACCAGCAATCTGTAGCCGTCGGCCTGAGACGATAAAATCCTTATTTTCACTGGATATCAGACGGGAGGCGCAGTAGCTGGGGCCCAGCGGAACATGCAGGCAGTTGATGCACCCGGAGAGCTCCTTATCTTGCTTAATTTTTCACACGTCAGAGAAACATGAGGGCTGGCGTTACCTAACCGGCGCGCAGCAATGGCAAGGGGTCACTTCACTCACCCTGATCCATAATGCCTTCAAGTTGCCTTTTAACACAATGTGGCGTGGAAGGTTCAGGAGGAAGGTGTATGGTAAGTACATTGCAAAGCAACGTTGAGGTGTACTTCCGTCCTAAAAGATTCTCATGGATTGTTACAAAGTTCCTTTTTAAGTTTCATGCGTCTAAGAGCATTTTCTTTAAAAGTTTATAACAATTTCCTTTTTAAGACAAAAATTTCTAATAAAATGTGATGAAAGTTTTACCAAGGAGAGATAAGAGTCTATGTTGGTAAATTGTATGTTATGTATGTAGTAAATTGGGAGCGAGTTCAGATTCTGCAGTTTTGAATACATTTTCTAAACTATAACGTCTTATGATAAGTTTCATGTAACATAAGCCGGGAATATGTAATTACAGATGTTTTAGTTTATTTATGATATGATCCGGTAATAAAGTGAGTAAACGTGGAGAGGTATTTCCTTTGCAAGGTAACATTTCTTAGTGTTTCTGTTTACGCAAAACGCAAGTCAAGATTCTCGTTTTTTTTCATTTTTCATGTGAGTTACGTCGTATTTCGTTGTGTGAATATATATATATATATATATATATATATATATATATATTGGACGAGAAGATTGTTTTGACCTCCAGTGATTCGTTACCCCATTACCGAGCAAAAAGTTATCCTTCGAATCTATTTTGATTATCGCTCCTCCACTCTGTATTACAACTGCCTTATCAACCCATCGGTCAGTGATGTAAGAACCGACGGAATGAAAGCAAAGACCTGACCGTTATACAGCCCCTCAGATCGTTGGTGTACAAATTCAATTTTAGTTTTCATCCCTGAAATATTGATAAACTAAAGACTTTAGTTCTCCAGAATGTAATACGTAGATCCATGCCTCCAGGCCGTACCAGATACTCATGGCAACTCTCTCGCTCCACCTGTGGGAATAAGACATTATGAGACCATGTCCCTACGACCTCTGTGCATGACGACGTCACCCAGTGTGTCCGGATAATCAAAGCCATCGTTCACTGGGTCATAACCACTGAGCTGTGTGTTTGTGTGCACAGAGGTAGAGATGATATGGTCTTAATACCTGAGAGAACCCAGCACGCAAAATATTCACGTATTTCTTTTCCTGCTTTGAATTAGGTGATTGCAGAAGAACCGCGTCGCTATCCACGAGAGCTGTTGTAGGAATGCTGGCCTCAGCCTTAATGAATCTAGCAGATAATGATACAGCCGCTTATCGAAGAGTGAGGCCCCGGCCGCTCGACCTGAAATACGTTTCTGATGTGATTCCACAGCTGGAACCAAACTGCTGATGAACTGAAGGATAAGGCGCCGAGCTGGGGAGCTTTGAAGAAAACTGATGCACCTTAATTACACATTGGTGTGGACGATTTTACAATTAGTGGATCAAAGCGAGTGATATCCTGAGACAGATGAATACCATCCAGCACCAGCGCCATCACGAGCCGCGTCTCAAATTTCAATGTTCCAGGACAAGCGGACGCCCTCGCTGTTGTCTCGGGCGCCTTCAAGAGCCGCTGACGTCCAGCGCTCGATGTCTAACTCTTCCTCGCTGGACTAACTTACGAATTTCTTCTCATCTGCCATACGGTGTCAATAGCTTTTGTTAATCCTGCTGATCGAAAAGTAAACAAATGCAGTTACGTTAATTCACGTCAGTACATAATACTTCCCATGCAGCTTGATACATATTTGGAATTGTCACACACACACACACACACACACACACACACACACACACACACACACACACACACATATACACGTACAAGGTGGCGCTTGGTTGACATAGACTTTACAAGGAAACGGTGAATGCCGCCAGATTACAGAGGTTCAGAAACCTACTGGATGATGTAAAGACTTCAAGAGATGGTGTTCCATGATTGAAGAACTCCCTCCCCGTACTCTCCAAAATGGTTCAAACCCTGGGCACTGCAGTCTGCCCACGACCAACCCAGCTATTCATCGTGGCTGGTCGATGATCGATCAACGGATGCCTTGCTTAGGCTGAGGTGTAGGTGTGTACGTTTATGCACATAGCAGTAAAGACTTGGTACATATATTCAAGGTTAAGAGACGGGGGCAACATGAATGAAATCTCTCCTTGTAACATTTGAACAGTAATCACACACACACACGCACACACACACACACACACACACACACGATATATATATATATATATATATATATATATTTTTTTTTTTATTATTTATTTTTTATTATACTAGATCGCTGTTTCCCCCCACACCGA
>JAYMFT010312680.1:0-7500 GCA_038088735.1 Panulirus argus | reverse complement strand
GGGAGGCTCCATGATAAGTGGGTTGCAAGATTTCCGCAGTTAACTAGACCAAACACGTCGAGGAGATCTTCAAATAACTTCCTGCAATCTGGGGTTGATTTTAGCTTCTTGCTATTATGAGATGCTTGCATGTGTTCACTGGGATCAATAAGGATTTCATGGAAGCACTCTATTAGATCGTTCCTTGACTCTAAGGATGGTAAAAGGCAATGGAAAAAGGCATTGTTATCTCCTATCTACACAACGAAAAATTCGTAGACATCTGGAAATTTGAATTCTGACAGCTATATATCTAAAACTGTGGAAACAGACAATAACGCTACCACTACTGCCAGTTGCTCTGTCTACCATCGCATTTCTTGCGTGTCGTAGAAGCGACTAAAAGGGGCGGGAGCGGGGGGGGCTGAAAACCCCTCCCCCTTCAACTCATGTTTCAATTGATAAAAGACGGAACAGAAGAAGGAGCCATCCAGGAAATGCACTTCCTCTTTGAAGGCTCAGAGTCGGGTGTTTAAATGTATGTGGATGTAACCAAGATAAGAAGAGAGTAGAGATAGGTTGTATGGTTGAAGAAAGAAGCCTAGATGTTCTGGCCCTAAACAAAGCTCACTGGTAAAGGGGGAAGAATGGTTTGGAAATGTCGTAGGAGTAAAGTCAAGGATTAGTGACAGGATAAGAGCTAAAGGAGGAATAGCACTACTCCTGAAGCAGGAGTTGTGGGAGTGTGTGAAAGAGTAAAGGGAAGTGAATTCTAGACTGATGTGAGTAAAAGTGAAAGTGGATGGCGAGAGATGGATGATTATTAGTGCTTATGCACCTGGCCATGAGAAAATCATGAGAAGCAAGTGTTTTGGAAACAGCTGAGTGAATGTGTCAGCAGTTTTGATGTAAGAGACCAGTTATTAGTGATAAGTGATTTGCATGCGAAGGTGAGTAATATGAAAGTTAAGGGTATGATTTGGGGATATGGGGTGTCCAGTTTTATGAATGGAAATGTGGAGGACATACACAAGTAATCGTATGGGTAGGGAAGACGGTCACCGAGCATTATTGGATTACATATTGATGCACAGGCAGAAAAAGAGAGACTTTTGGATGTATATTTGCAGAGAGAAGCAGCAGTGGGATGCGAGGGTGAAGATTTTACAGGTTTTCGGGAGACATGGAACAATATCGGTGAGAAGAGAGTGGTGAGAACAAGCTAGCTGGGAAAGGAGACTTGTGTGAAAAAAATACCAGGAGAGAGAGATTGAATGTAACATGGCAAAAGGTGAGTGTATATGAAGCAAGGGGAGTGGGTGAGGAATGGGAGGTATTTAGGGAAGCAGCGCTGGCATGAGCGTTAGATGTATTGGGCATGCGAAAGGAGGGAAGAGGGCAGGTTAGAAAAGGTATTGAGAGGTGGGATAAAGAAGTAAAGTTGCTAATGAAAGAGAAAGGGAGGCGCTTGGGCGATTCTTACAGGGAAGGAGTGCAAATGATTGGGAGATGTAAAAGGGAAAGCGGCAGGAGATCAAGAAGAAGGCGCAGTAGTTGAAAAAGATGGCAGGTCAGAGTTGGGTGATCGAGTATCAGTAAACATTAGAAAGAACAAGGTGTTTCGGAAAGGGGTAACTAACATGCAAAAAACAAGAAAACATATGTGAACATCGGGAAGGGGGCAAAAAAAGAAGTGGTGGCAGGTAGTGATAAGGTAATGACGAGAGATGGAGTGGGTATTCAGAACTGTTGAATGTTTCTGAATGTAGGGTGGTAGACATAGAGTGTTTGGGTCGGAGTGGTATGCGGAGTAAGAGAGCCATAGAGAGTGGTTTGGGGAAGAGAGAACAGGTGAAGAAAGCTTTAGGTAAGATAAAATGTAGCAAGGCGCTGGAGTTGATGATAATGCAGTTGAATATATAAAGAAACATAGTGACTTGGTTGTTGATTCGTTAGTTAGAATTTTCATTGTATGTATGAATCATGGTGAGGTACCTAAGGATTGGCAGAATGCATGTTTAGTGCTACTGTGTAAAGGCAGGAGAGATAGAGATGAGTGTTCATACTACAGAACTATTAGTTTGTTGAGTGTACCTGGTAAGCTGTATGGGAAAGTAATGATTGAGAGAGTGAAGGCATCTACAGAGCATCAAACTGGGGAGGATCTGTGTGGTTTCAGAAGTGGTAAAGGATGTGTGGATCAGGTGTTTGCTTTAAAGAATGTATGTATGAAGCAGATATGTTTGTATGTGGCATTTATGAATCTGCAGAAAGCATATGATAGGGTTGATAGAGATGCCTTATGGAAGTTCTTAAGAATATATGGTGTGGGAGGAAGCCGCTAGAGGTAGTGAGAAGTTTTTATCAAGAGTGTGAAACATGTGCATGAGTAGGAAGAGAGAAGAGTGAATGGTTCAAGTGAAGGTTTATTCTGCGGCAGGGGTATGTGGTTGTCGCCATGGTTGTTTGATTTGTTATCGATGGGGCGGTGAGGGAGGTAAATGCGAGAATCTTGGAGAGAGGGGCGAGTAGGCAGTCTCTTGGGGTTGAGAGGGCCTGGAAAGTGAGTCACTTGTGGGCTGATGATGCAGCACTGGTGGCAGATTCGAGTGAGAAACTGCAGAATTGGTGACTGAGTTTGGAAGAGTGTGTGGAAAGAGGAAGTTGAGAGTAAATATGAATATAAGCAAGGTTATTAGGTTTAGCAGCGATAAGGGAGAGGTTAGCTGTGGTGTAAGTTTGTGTGGAGAAAAATTGGAAGAAGTGAAGTGTTTTAGATACCTGGGAATGGCCTTGGCAGCGAATGGAACAATGGAAGCGGAAGTGAGTCACAGGGTGGGGAAGGGGGCAAAGGTTCTGGGAGCGATGACCAAAGTGTGGAAAGAGAGTTCATTATCTGGGAGGGCAATGATACGCATGTTTGAAGGCGTAGTAGTTCCAACAACTTCATATGGATGCAAGGAATGGGATCTGCGAAGAGAGAAATGAAATGCTTGAGGACAATATGTGGTGTGAGGTGGTTTGATCGAGTAAATGATGGATGAAAGGACAAGGTGGTAATAAAGGTAAGTGTGCCAATATATAAAGTGTGGTTGAGGAAGCTGAAGAAGTTGTGCTGAAATAGTTTGGACATATAGAGAAAGTAAGGAATGGTTGGCAAAGAGAACATATGTCAGAAATGGAGGGGACAAGGGGAACGGGAAGACCAAATTAGAAATTGAAAGATGGACTATAAAAGGTTTAGAGCGTTCAGGACGTGCTGTCAGTCTACTGAACCAGGGCATGCGAAGCGTCCGTGGTAAACCACGGAAAGATCTGTGGGGCCTTGTGGTTTCGGTGCTCTGCACATGATAGAGAATGGATGTGAGCGGATGCGGCCTTTCTTCGTCTGTTGTCGGCGCTACCTTGCTGACACGGGAAATAGAGATCTAGTGTGACAAAAAATGTATTTACATGTCATACAATCGACCTTCCCACCTTTTCCATTCTTTACGAGAAACTTCTATTCATTCCAGAGGCATTGGCGAGGCTACTCCGTCCTCTGTCTCTTTGTGATGCACCCCCTCCATTTTTTTTTCTTTTTGATAGTATCTTTAATTTCCCTCCCTTCATTTCCTCCTATGAAATAGCCTTCTGAATTCCATCTCGTTCGAAGGTTTCTTAGCCTGCTTTAGAAACCCTTGGCCACCTTATTTTGTACTGTATCCAGCATATACAGTTCTGTCTGTTGTGTCTTGACTATATCTATCTATTCTCTTTGATGTTTTTTTATCTCAGCAACTGCATTTAGCTTGTCTATAGCCATTAGCAGTCTTTTAACTAGCATTTCCTTCTCCCTATACACTTTTGTTTTTTGCTGGAATGTAGTCTTCTTCCAGTTCAAATCTTATCTTTGTAAAACACTTTTCAACTTCTTAATTCACTACGTTCTGATTATGGTGCAATCTATTGCCTACTGATTCTTGCAGTGTTGATTTATCAACCTCCATTTCTTTGGTTTTAAGCTAAGATCTCTATTTTTGTTAACATTTATTGACCATGAATATTCTGTGCTGTTTTAAACCATTTGTTTGACAGAACTTATACCTCACTGATTGTTCTGTCTCAAACAAAGCGTATCAATATCTCATGGGATTCACTTAATCATTTCCCGTGCACCTATGTTTCAGTGTTCTCGTAACTCTGCTCTGCTGCCACAGTCATTAAACTCTCAATTCATTCAACAATTCCGTATTTGGCTTCTCCTCCTGCCATTTGTTATGGATAATTATGTGTGTGTGTGTGTGTGTGTGTGTGTGTGTGTGTGTGTGTGCTGGTAACTGTGCAGCTGTGCAGGTTTCCCTCCTAATATCTCGCACTTGCCAAAGGATTTCTTTTTCGTTCTTTACTTCCTTATCATGACGTACTCTCGCTAGATCACTGCATGATTGTTTTTCCCAATCAGAGGATTATCGTACTGTAGTTATTATTTTTCCACCCGCGGCTTTTCTGTGTGTAAATGGAATCTATCATTGTTGCTGGATTTCTACCTTTGGTTTTGCTGTGTTCTTTGACATGTTGGTACAGCTGATTCTGAATACGTTCCCTTTTTTAATGGCAAAGGCTCCAGTCACGGAGAGTATCCTTATCGAGGCCAGGCATTGAAGGGAACGTTTAAATGGAATCGAAAAATAGGATGAAAAGACAAAAGATGATATCAGAACATTTCAGATGGTGGAAGACCTGTCTATTGAAAAAGTCAGGTGGTAGTCGTTGAGAAAAATACATAAGAGGTTATGCTTCTATTGATTTTCTTTTTCCTACGATGGAGAATCCAGTCACGGACATAGTCCACATCATGGCCGGGCCTTAATCAAAATATAAAGATGCTAAGCAAGGGAAAAAAATAAGAGACAAGGAAAAGTATTTACGAATATTGGAGGATGTTGAAAACCTACCTTTTATTAAGTGCCAAGTAGTAGTTATTATTTGATACATGAGAAGGTAGAGAGTTACAAAGCTTTGAGGTATAGGGAAAGGCATAGCTGTCAAAACGGCCCACCCTTGAGTTACCACGCAACACAGTGATCATGTGATGCTATATCTTGCCAAGTATTGCTTGGTCTAGCTAATGGTGGGGACACACAAGCACCCAGTTCTCGGAAGCAAAAGCAGACGTAATACTTATAGAAGAGGGAAAGTGAAACAACATTGCTGCGTAGGGCAGGTGGGTCTAGTTTTAAAGTTAACTTGGGAGAGTTTATAAGTCGAACCGCCTACGACTCATCTCTGTCAAGTAAGGATGCAGACTTATAATCACCCCAGTTGTTAGAGTAGTACCCTATACAAGGTCGGATTAATCATTTGTATAAACGGAGCAACAATACAGCAAAAAAGATGCTTTGACATTTAAACATAACTCCCAGTTTCTTTGATGCAGACTTAGCTATTTTCGTAATGTAAAGTTTCCAAGATAGCGTGGATGTTACATTAATACTAATTATGCTTTTTTAGTCAAGAGGTGAAATTACAGATCCATCAAAGAAAGAGGAAAGTTGTGAGGAATTTTCGAAAGAGGGATGGGCATGGAGGCATTAAAGTTAACCAGATTTCGTCATTTTGCTTTCCCACTTCGAGCTGCAACGCATCTAGCTAAATTTCCTATTTCTAAAACCTCCCACTAAGAAGGCCTCTCCGCCAATCTTGCTGCTCCTTTACCAGTCTCATTAGACCATGAAACAGTTCCGGCTTCTCGGGTCTTTTTCTGGATTGTTTGCGTGCGGTGATCCCTAGATCACTGCACATACCCATGAGTATATTTGCTATTACAGATAAAAGTTTAGAGATGATGTTTCGTGTCCCAGGATTACGCTCGAGAAGAGGAGAAACTGGTCTGCTAATCTGGCGACCTGTGGATTATTGAATGGATTACACGAGCGGTTAAGGAGGTGCTGTACAAATCTATCGGGCGTAAGATTAGACTTCTGCTCTGGGAAACAAGAAATTAACATTATTGTATGACAGAAATGAGTTAAAGTAGAAGACGTACCGGTGCAACAGACTATTCGAAGAAGACTAGTAGAGATGGTCAGTGTTCTTAAAAGCAACCTGAAAGTACAAAACCTGATCAAGAGGAAGGTAATAACAGACCATTGGGTCCCATTCGAGGTCGGGTCGTAGCGACAGGACTTACCATAATTCTGCCAACTACACTTACCATTTTTGGTTCTACTTTGATTTTGTTTTAAGACTTTTTGCCATATATATATATATATATATATATATATATATATATATATATGTGTGTGTGTGTGTGTGTGTGTGTGTGTGACCAGCATCTTTTACACATTTTTGGTTTTGAGGGAATCATTGCATTGTTGTCAATTTTTTCCAATATTAAAAAAGAAAAACTTGAGTGGGTCGGGATTGATTACCAGTTTCCAAATGGATCAATTATGAAATAACACAAGTCAAATATGAAAAATTCATACGCGGTAATGATTAGAAAATATGCTTATAATGAAGGAAAAGTATGTGTCAGGTGATTAGGATCTACTGAGTAAGCAGATAATACACTTCAGTCACAAGGGGAATCAACAGTCACGCTGACAATAATATACACAGCTGTTGACTGTAGGACTTCGCAGTAACATCCCCAACCCCCAGACAGAGTAAAGCCTGGACCTGGCCGAATGACCTGGTCTTCGTGGCCGTTGATGCCGTGTGTTGACGCTGATGTGTGTCGTGGGTTGATGGGGGAACCACCGGCACCCCAGGCCTTTTTATGCGGTGGCTTCTCGCCAGGAAACTATTGCGGCAATTGTTAAAACGAGTCACTGGATTACACGCAAATTGGATCCGTCCCAGAACGCACGGGTGTGTTCAAATGAATTCTTTAGGAAGGATGTGAAGAAACAATTCGGCAGATACGGTGTTAGAGACGAAATTACTTGGGAAAAAAATGCAAAGCATGGAATAGTGCTGATTAAACCAGGCAAGATAAATCCAGTAGACGGACGTAACAGAACATCTGTTGGTGGAATGTGCAGACAACAGAAACTACTTACGCGTAGTTCAGACAGAGGGCATTTAGCAGCCAACATTCAGAGTACGCCACAGAAGAATAAGACCACATAGACAGTGAATAGATTCTACCTTTTGTAAGATAGCTAGCAGGCAAGCGGCGTCTAGTAAGCTACAATGGATCACTAATAGTATTTATATAGCATCATGGATCTGAAGTTACTAGGTTATACATTGATATTCAAAATTAGACTTTAACAAATCATCTGTATGTTATTCTTATGAACATCATAATTTTTTTTAGTTTAACTAGAAATATAATCACATTGATAGTGGTATTTCATGTTGTAAGAATTAGCCACTCAGAACATGCTCGCCGATTAATGATAAAGGAAAGTGGCGTTCTGTAAATCAAGATCCAGTAGTTGGTGTCCCAACACTCTGGCCACCGTACGCTCACATTAACACGGTAATATAAATCTCGGCTGCTCATTTACTCCTGTAGTCCTTCTTATATAT
>JAYMFT010312669.1:0-10100 GCA_038088735.1 Panulirus argus | reverse complement strand
TATATATATATATATATATATATATATATATTGGTTCTTTGTACCAGCAACCCGATGGCGAGCCCTCCGAAATGGTTCAGGCTACATCGTAAGATTTGAGACACTAATGCATTTGAGGACTGCTGATGGAACCCCATCTTCATCACCGTGACCTTCCAGTCTCCTTGACAGCCAACTGGTCCATGAACTGCTGCAGCAGCGCCACGCAGCGAGGAACGGAGACGTCACTGTCTTCCTCGGCTGAGAGGAGAGGATAGGAGAGATGAAAGTCCTCAGTGGAAAGTCTTCTCCTACCCATTTTCCTCATATCAATAACTAGAGAATGATCTCCGGGGGAATGCCATCCAAGCGTGTGTCCCAGATTACGAAGATTAAGTAATGTGGGAACGCCGCTGCCCTCTGTCACAACGACAGAGACAGAGCCTAGATGAGTCTGGCGTCACACACACTCAGCAATCACCACCACCTGTTAAGAGCCGAGACACAGATTCACAAGTAACAGCTTGAGGGCGATCAGGCTCAGCGTGTTGGTTAGGTTAAGCGGCAGTAACCACCAAATGTATTTGATATTACCACTGACGGCGAAGCGGTGGCGTAGGTTCTGGGTTGGGTGTTGAGACAGCCAGCCTTCGAATTGCTTGAGGCAGAACCTCAGGAGTTGTTCTGGGGCGGCACGGAAGGTGCTGAGGCAATGAAGATCTGTCCAGTGACCAAAAGGTGCTGGGTGGCCGCCCCTGCGAGTCGGGGGGTGGGGGCGACTCCTACAGGCGCCGTTCAGGAGAGATTGCGTGGGGTTTAAGACCACCACGCCCAGGCAAGACTCACGCTGAGGGGTCTTCGGGAGCTACAACTTGAAGACCAGTCTGGTTCATCGATTCCTCGTCATTCCCGAGACTGCCTTGGCTGCCGGAGACCACAGCCATCTCGCACCAGCTGCTGCCGAAGGTCTTGCTCAATCTCTATCTCTCTTTGCCATCCCTTTCTTCTACTGCTTTTAAGGGGACTGCACCTTTTTAAGGACGGACCACCTCGCTTCGACTTTGTATAACAACGTAACTCCTCTCTCATTAACATATCAAGTCAGTCAGGAAATCAAACGAACCGGTTCTCTGCTTCGTTACAAGAGCAACATCTCCTCCCCCACAAAAAGAGATAGTCATTTCTTGGATGAGTTAATATGGCCATATACGGAACACGAGCCGCGGGGCATTTCTCACTCGATGAGACATAGACAAGCAATTTACACCTTTTCTCCTCTGTCAACATAGCATAATCTGGCTAACTAACACAGTGTCTGGAGGAAAGGGAGAGATGTAGTGGCGATCTGTATGTTGTATACAGACTGCTACCTAAAGCTTCTGATCTATGACGCAAAACAATGCCCTTCAAAAGCTAAATATAATTCATAGATCCTACTGTCCAGGCTGAAGATGAGCGAATAGAGTTGACAGTCACCTGTTAACCCGGATGTAGCAGTTATAGGCATTCGGGTTAATGGTGATTCTAATGGGGGTGGTGGCAAAACAGTGGGGGTGTTAATGGCGTTAATGGCGCAGAGCTAATGGTGATAATGCCACTGCTGCCTCAGCGAGACCGTATGATGTGGGAGGAACAGCAATAATCCTAATGGCTCCAGAAGTCTTCGCTCCTGTAACTGCAACGCTGGCGTTCGTTGATGTCACACCTGCCGGGGTCCCTGATGATGATGATAATGATAATGGAAGCGAATGATACGGAATGATAACCTCATTATCCCAAGCGCCTCACACCAGCTGAGCTGAGTCTACCGCGTCAGGTGTTCAGCTGAGCTGAGTCGACCTATGAGGTGTTCAGCTGAGTCTAGCTGTCAAGTGCTCTGTAGCACAGTTCTGTCCCCTCAGGCGTTTAGCTTCGTATACCTTAAAAGTTTTCAGCTTCGTCTACCTGTCATGTTCTCAGGTGGGTTCACCTTCTCAGGTGTTCAGCTAAGTCGACCTCTCATGTACTCAGCTGAGTCTACCTACCCCTTAGGTGTCAGTTGATCCTTGATACTCAAGACTAGCGGCAAGAAAAACCCGCCCCGTCGACTCGTCACCAAGATGTCTCTTGCCTCCACAAGGACGACCAACAACCCAGCTCCTGCGCGTTGTGCTGGGGGTCCAACGTGCGATTAATGAATGAAGAACATGGCGTGAACATAGGGGCTATTTCTGCCTGTGGGAGCCAGCGGTCTGTTGAAGGGATCAGGAAGTGCCGTGAATATCAGGAAGACGTGTCGGCAGTATCAGGGAAAAGCATCGACAGCTAAGACTCGTCAGACATTATTACTACACATGTGTATGAGAAGCTTTCTTTACCAGTAAAAGCTATGGCGAAGAAAAATGATTTTTTTTTACTGAGGAGAAGGCCTTCATTATGTGTTTTAGAAATTACCTGCATATATGTATATATGCAGGTAATACATAACCAACTGTTGCTTAGCTGTAATATCTGAGTCTGTTGTAGACCGAACAAATGAAATCACATTTCTTTACAGTATTCGCAAACTTTTTCTTTTTGTAACTTCAACAGTAAATCTAATAACAACAGAACACTGTTTCTGTTTTGTACAAAACACTGATAGACGAGAGAGGAAAAGAGATACAATCCTTACGACTAGATCATTCAGGAAACGGGCTTAGAAAACTACCATATTAGCCCAGCATTGAAGAACCATTATATTGGCTCAGAGTTGAAGAACCACCATATTGGTTCATCATTGAAGAACCAACCATATTGGTTCAGAATTGAAGAACCACCATATTGGTTGAGCACTGAAGAACCAACCATATTGGTTCAGAATTGAAAAACCACCATATTGGCTCAGAATCTGGCGGTCATGGTCCCTATCGGCTTTCTCTCCCTGCGCGCTCTGGTCAATCCGCAACGGACACGGTATCGAATATATCCCGGTAATGTGGAGAGGGAAAAAACATACATGTTCAGTGTCAGGTACCCGACTGAACTCCCGAGCTACTGTTGGCCATGATAACAGGCGTGACTTAGATAATCCACAAAGTCTAACAACGGACACATATACATAGATGACAACGGTAACATCATCATGGTGAAAAAAATAGCCGAATATATGATAATCTGCAGATGGATACGGCTGTAACATGTCCGGCCTCTGTCCATTTGACTAGAAAAGCTCTGTTAAGTTAAAAGCGCTCGTTGATGGCAAGCTTCTTTGAATGCGGCGTCTGTCCCATCTGTAGCCTGGGATTGTCGCCTATGTCCTCAAGTCAGCAGTGTATTTCTCGGCAACTGTGGACACTTCTATCAAATTCTTTTATACACACGCGCGATGGGGCTAATCTCGCCGTAAAGTGTCTTGAATTCATAGACTTGGAAAGGGGAGTGATTATGTTGTCAGTAAGCATATCCTGTACGGTACGATACGTTGGGCGGGCAGTTCGGGCAGCGTCGTATCACAGCCTTTGTATGTGAATGAGGGAATGTCGTAGAAATTCTCTTCCTTCTTCTATTCGTCAGCCTTAACGAGACTTTTCTTGGAAACAGATCTCCTTTTAGCTCTTCCTGTAGCCAAATGCTCTGAAGATATGTAAGGAAGAATAACGCCAGGGGAGGGCGGGAGGCGAAGCCAAATAACACAATCGAGAAATTCATGGATCGTTGGCCAGTGTTTCTCTAACTCCGGTTTCTCTGAGCATCAATAATACACGGACGGGGTGGTTGATACATCAATGTAGTCCTGGTGTAGCCGGGGCACTGGTGGTGTTGTTGGTGAGAGCGGAGTCGTCCTGGTGAGGGTGTGTGAGTGAGTGCTTGTGGTGGTGGTGACTGAGGTATGGCTGGTGGGGGAACGCTGACATTGTTGGTGATAGATGACGTCCTGGTATGGAATGGTGGGTGTTGTTGGTGATGGTATGTGAGTACTGGTGTCGCGTGATGGATGGTGGTCACTGTTGTTGGAGATGGTGGTGATGGTGATAATGGTGAGTGTTGGTGATAGTGGTGAGTGGTGCTGGAGATGGTGGTATGTGCTGGTGATGGTGAGCGTCGCTGCTGTTGGTGTGTCCTGTTGGAGATGGCAGTGAGCGTTGGTGGTGACGCTTGAGATTTCATGGTGGCGAGTGCTTGTTGGAGATGGCCGTAAGTGCTGGTGGTGATAGTGTTGGCGATAAATGGTATGTGAGTGGTGTATTTAGTTGGTAAACAATGGTGATCACGGTGAGAAATGGTGAAGTAAAAGGTCATTAAAGCCAAATGGGAAGAGGAACAGACTAGTGGATCCTTTTGAGGTTGTCTGTGGAAGCAAGAGGGATCACGCATATAAATAAACTTAGACGCCAGACTGAAAAAGAAATCCCATAAACTATTTTTCTAAGAACTTCAGACCACGTACTTATCTTACCAGTCAAGTACTTGCATATATTCTCCATTTATTAAGTCACTCGCTCTTTTAAGAATCCTGTTGGGAAATAAAAAAAAAAACTCATTTGCCTCAATCGAATCAAAGTGACTACTTAAAATCGTTACTTACGAGTTGGTGGTCCATTGCCTAGGACGTAAGGAAGGACAGATCTATTCATGAAAAGCTGTTTGGGTCAAATCAGATCGCTTCTTACCTGCTGGTTTACTGGAAGAAAAATAGAAAAAATATTTAGAAATTAGTGAAGATATAGGTAATAGTGAAGATATAGGTAATAGTAAATGTATAAACAAAATATCAGAAAATAGTTTATGATTAGACAAACCAAGTGAATGTTTAGAGTCATAATAATGATGAGTGTTGGTGATGATCATTGCAGGTGTTCTTGATCATTTCGGCGCTAATGATGGTGATGAGTAGTGTTGGTGATGGGGATGCTGGTTTATGTTGGTGATTATTTTTCTTTTGGCTGATGAAGGTGAGGAGAACTGTCGGTGATGGTGATGAATGGTTGTGATGGTTGTGAGTATTTACGATGATTGTGAAAGATAGTGAGCAAAAGGTTAATGAGAATTCATCATGACAAGTGGGATGTTTGTGACGATGGTGAATGCTGGTGAAGACAATACTTCGTGTTGGCGATGTGGTAAGTAAAGGTGTTGGTGATGGAAGCGAGTGTTGGGGTTGGCAAAGAAAATACATCACGAGTCCATGTTTTCCTTTGATTCACAATGCTAAGGCAATTTCCCTATTTTTCAGGCCTCTTTTCTAGGATCTCCTAACCGATTTCCCTTTTTTTCGCTTCCCCGTTTCAACACACACACGAGTCTCCTCTACCCATCCTGTGGCGAGTGAGCGTGCTCCTCCTGAGGGCGACGGCGACGATACGTTCATGATCGTGGTAAGAAATCGCAAATATTGATTGAGTGAAAGCCTTTTACATCCCATGGCTAACCTCCGTAAGGAGAGCGTTTGCCCTCGCTTAGATCATAAACAGATGGTCTTATTCGCAGACGAATGCGCAGGAAGCCAAAGTTTGTAGGACCTTCCAAATCATTTTTGATGTGTTCTACTTTCTCTTGCGTCTTGACGTCGCTCAGAAGTTTCCCCGTCTCCCAGGAACTCCTCGCAAAATGGTTGGACAGTTTGATGATCTTCAAAAGGATCTCTCGGGCTGTGAAATTTCGATTTTTCTTTTTCACAAGAAGTCTTCGTGAGATGAGAGACTCTGTCTGGTCTTCAAGAGGCCCTCTCATCACCTGCAGGATTTTTCCCCCGTCCTTCAGGAGGTCCTTTATGAGCTCCGGCGTTGTCTCCTGTTCTTCAAGGGGTTCTCAATAAACCCTGACGTTATCTCTGTTCACCAAGAGGTTGGTATGAACGTAGAACATTCTCTGTTTCTTCAAGAGATGCTCTTGAACCATGGTATTTTCTGTCCTTCGAAAGGTTGTCTGAAACAAATGCAGTTAGATATCATTGAATGTGTGTAATGTACGTATGTGAATGCATCAATGCTGAAGACTAACTGAAATTACTTTGTTGCAATTGATTATTTGTCTTTCAAAAGTTAGCTCTTATGCTTCTCAGGTCTGGCTACCGCCCTTCAAGAGGCACAGAAATCTAATAGATAAGGTCCAGAAGAGGGCAGCAAAGATGGCATCTGAATTAAGAGGCCATTCATTTGTCCACCAATGAAGAGAGTAGAGTAAGGGAAGACTTGATCACAGCCTTTGAGCTATAGCAGTGCAAATGACGCCAACAGTAAACAGTTCTGCGGTGGATGTGAGGATAGAATATCCAGAGGCCATAACGTGGAAATAAGACAGAAAACTCTTTAGAACAGACGAGAAATAGTACTTTTATAGCACGATATTAGCGGATGATTGGGTGTAAAATGAGAGGGGATACTGTGACTGCTGACAGCATAAAAGTCAAAATGTCGTAAAATAGCAGAATATTCAAGAGATGGGGACCCCATGAATGTAAAACTTCCTCTCAGTACAGTTCACACAGGTAATTACATACAGGAAAAGCTAAAACTCCCTCCCCATAGAGTACACATTAATGATTTCAAAATTAGTAATTCGAGAGCTTCAAAAGCTATGTGCGTGTGTGTGTGTGTGTGTTCCATAATTCTGCAAAACCACAGGACTCTGTGATGAAGAGTAGAGATGGGATGAAGCGAACAGTATACGGGGCCTGGACGTCCTGAAAATGGTCCTCCAGTTTTGGAAAGTCTTATCTTTCTAAGGTTATATGGTGTGGAGTTAGGCATTGCTGGAAGTCATGGAAATGCTCACAATCCCATTTCCAGGTGTTATACGGTGCAGTGTTAGGCAATGCTGGACGTTATTTCGGGTAATCTAATCAATGTTTGACCAAGGGTTCCATGACATCCGGAATGCACAAGAGTATTTCCCAGTGATTTAGCACGGACGCCGGGTCAGAATGCAGTTTCCTGCAATGAATTCTCTGCCTCTTGGTCGAGCCCGTGCTGGACATACAGACGCCAGCGTGTCACAGTCCGAAGGGAGAATTCGGAAACACTAACGTCAGCATTTCTCCAGCAAACGTAGATTTCTAAGACTTTCTGCATGAGCTTACACTCATCATCTCGCACGTCGGAGTCTGGCATGTAGTTTACAAGAGATTATTATCACCAGACACGACTGAACCTGTTGCTTCATAAGCAGCAGTGAAATAAGACGCTATGAACTCTCATTATATTCATCCAAGATTGAACTAAGTATCTCCTTGCCTCACGTTAAAGCTGTTCCACGCCACGACGATGCAACCTGGGTTTGTTGAGTATAGTGAAAGACTGTTTCATTACAGTTTGTTCTGGGTGGAGTGTGAAGGAT
The DNA here is from genome assembly GCA_038088735.1 of Panulirus argus. Lineage (NCBI taxonomy): Eukaryota > Metazoa > Arthropoda > Malacostraca > Decapoda > Palinuridae > Panulirus > Panulirus argus. The sequence continues at coordinate 2,825 of JAYMFT010312669.1, read as the reverse complement.
CTGTGGTGACGCATTTGAGTCTAATTGCCTCATCTGTCTACGTCATTGCGTCAGCGTCATCACATCATTGCTCATCATTGGGTCATCATGTGATCACTCATCAGTATATCATCACATCATCACTCATCACTGACTCATCATACCTCTCATCAGTGAGTCATCACATCATCACTCATCTTCGACTCATCACATGATCACGCATCGTAGAGTCATCACGTCATCATCCAACTGAGTAATCAATCATCTATGCCAATATCTCTTGACTACGAGTTCCCATATGGCTGAGCGCAAGTCGTGGTAAGATTCTATTTGCCTGACGATCTACGCCCCTGAGTTAACGGCTCTGTTGGGGACCTGGATTCGAGCGGGCGTCCCACTGCGAAGGGTCTGTCTCCAATGCTGCGCCAGGAGGCCACATTCTCCGTCCACCGTCGACGGAACAGTCTACTGGTGTCATGAACCCTAAAAAGACGAATCTGGTGTCATAAACCCTAAAGGGATGACAGTGGTGTCACCAACCCTAAAAGGATGACAGTGGTGTCACCAACCCCAAAAGAACATGACACTCTAGTGTCATCAATACTAAAATGACGACTCCGGTGTCATAAACCCTAAAAGGACACACTACACTGGTGTCATAAACCTTGAAAAAGAGGATGACTGGTGCCACAAACCCTAAAAGGATGACTCGGGGGGGGTGTTATAAAACCCTAAAAGAACTATGACAGCACAAACCTTAAACAAGAACCCGTCCTCACCCTTACTTAAAAGAGAAAGTGGATCGTCTCTTCGTCTGTTCATCAACTGGTGTTCAACTTTTGAGCTTTGATGGACCGAACTGAGGCTAGAGTTTAGATCTACCAGAGCGAGGTTCCCCGCGCCGCTCAGTAAAGGTGTGGCTGTTAAATATAGACGTGCAGTCAACCTGAAAACATGTAAACAAGGTTTCCTCTCTCGCTGAATGGTCGACAGCGTCAAGCCAATCATACTCCTGTTTTGAAGAGACGATTGGAATAATTTCACTCCCGTCCTTTGTTCATTTATCTTCCTGTCTCAAATTGCCTTTACGTAAGATTTTTAGACAGATTTCCAGACGATCGTTTGAATCCACAGGTCGCTACGGAAGGCTCAAGGACAGTAAAAAAAAAAAAAACGTTTGAGACTTTTTTTCTAAACTTGGATTTATTTTTGTCATTTTGTCTTTGCGTGGGAGGCGACGGAGGAGACCAGGTCTGGAGACAGGGTGGGTGGGTGGGTGTGTCTCTGGGGGGGGGGGGTGTCACCCTTCCGTCCAGCGACGGCAATTGGGTGACCGGGAGACTCCATGGGCGTAAGATGGGCGGGAGGGAAGGGTTGGCGTAAACCCCGACCCAAACGTGGAGGCGTAAATGCGTATGCCGTAGAACACACACACACACACACACACACACACATACCCTGATCTTAAAGTTTTTTTACGATCAGTTAATTAGTTACTATTGTGACCTCCCAGTTATTGTTAAAGACAAGATACCTGAAATTTTTAAGTTTGTATCCACTTTTTGCATCTAGCAGGCAGAACTTAACATATGAACCTATGTAACTATGTAATGCATGTAATATCAACCCACTGACTGGGGTCTGTCTAAGACCCTTTGTGACCCCTGTAATCCTTTTGCGCTACCGCTCACAGGACGAGTATGGGGTGCACAATATATTTGCCGGGGTTTTCCCGGCACCAATCAAATCAATCTATGTTCAGTCGAATGGTTTCCCTGATTCGATAAACCGTTTATCATTATTACTATCATCGTTATTATCATTATCATTATTACAGACGCACACACATATGTACCGTCTGCTGTTATATCAAACAAATATGGAAATATTCGTCTTCACAGACTGTTTAAGTTCGCCAATGCTTACGACGAGTTTATAATGATAATTATTGTTATTATTATCATTATCTATTTTGCCAAAACGAATTGCGCTCTCTCGACTCAACTAACAGAAGTTCCTTTACAAGACAGAGGCGTCGTGGTCCGGCGTTCCTTATCAGGGTGAAGAGGAAGAACACAACTTGAAGGACATCCAGTCAAGTGACGGAGAATATGATCCATTAGCATGCGAGAGTTGGTGCCAAACGTGAGATTCATGGCAAAATGTTTCGAGAGGAGCGTAAGACTTGTGTCCCACGCAGGGAAGGAATATACACTGGGTGGCGAACGTGGAAATACGCGACTGCTTGTCGAGACTGACGTGGAAGGTGTTTGGTGACTGATGGCAATTAACTGCGGTAGATGAGGCAGGCATCAAGAGAGGTGCGAATGAGAGTGTAGCCGAAGATGGTGTGTGGGTGTTTGATCTGGTACTAATGTTTGTTTACCTGTCAGTGTAAGAGGCTACGTAGCCTGTAGGAAAAAACACTGTGAATCACACTGTCAGTGTAAAGACACTGTGAGATCACATTGTCAGTGTAAAGACACTGTGAGATCACACTGTTAGTGCAAAGACACTGTGAGATCTCACTGTCAGTGTAAAGGCATTGTGAGATCACATTGTCAGTAAAAAGACACTGAGATCACACTGTCAGTGTTAAGCGTAGAGGGCCATGCCTGTATATAAAAAGAGACACTGTGAGACCAAACATCTCTAACAGAAGACCCAATCACCATTTCGTGACTATAACGAAAGATAGACCTCTACCCAATATCTCTTAGGGGGAGTAAAGGTCCGAGTTCACTGTGATAACACTTGCTATAAATCCACGGGTGAGGAAAAGCATATATATATATATATATATATATATATATATATATATATATATATATATATATATATATATA